>WUQG02454325.1:0-12728 GCA_011317285.2 Androctonus mauritanicus
CGAATGGCTGGCCCAGTGAACTTTATTAGTGGAGTTCTGCACGCACAAATTTTATCGTCAAAATCGACAAGTCACGAGTCGTGTAGTCTCCTTGTCAGTTTCAAAAATTCTAAATAGATGGCAGGATGTAAATCTTCCAGTTGATATGAAATCTCATATTTATCTTTGTCAACTAAGAAGGCAATTATAGCGTCAATTGATACAGAATTTTATATAGATATGCATGGTATTGTTTTTTGTTTTATTTTGACTTATCTATAATTTTTAAATCTCATCAGTATTTAGTTTTCAATATGTTTCGTAATAGATAGTAATAAATATATGACATCATTGATGCCCAATGTAATTAGACCTCAATGAGCTTCTTTGTGAGGAAAAGTTAGAATTTTATAAATTCTTTTTTAACCCTGTAACCATAGTTTTATAGGTCAAAGAAAATTATTTACAATTAATGATAAAGTTTTATTTACTCATTTTAATTAACTATTGTTAGCAGCTTCATATTGTGAGTTGTGTGTATGACATCACTAAAACGAAAAAGTCTTTGGCATGCTGATGAACTGCTGCACCAATGATATTAAACAACTCACATCCTCTTATACATACTGATATAGGCAATTTATATAACATTTATTTTCAGTCATTCTCAAAAATTTTTCTCCTCCCATTGACCTTAGCAATATAACATTTTAGAAAATTATGTTTGCATTTTAAAATTTCAGAATGTAAAAACATGATTAAATTTGAATATCATTTTAATCAAGATATTAAACTGACATAAGACAAATTATTAATCATTATCTAGTCATGATTTCCTTCAAATAATTCATGCAATTTACACAGAGATGTGGATGCTATGATAATGATAAATTTTATTACTTTGATAGTTTTTAAAAATCTTGCAATTGATAAGAATATCAATGACACTATTTCTGCAAAATTACTCACCCCATGAAATTTTATCAATATGTTGTTATAACGAACCATACTTCTATCAGATGCAATAAATAGCAAGATTTACATCCTGCCATCTAATGCACCCAATAGGACACTTATGGAATTATAGTTTTTCAGAATTTTTTAACTTTAGTGGTATCTCTTTTGGTAAAGGTGGCTGCTAGCACCTTCATGTTGCATTGTGAGGATCCATGGGAAATGTACATACATAGAATGTTTTCACTATTGATTGATTTTGTTGGAAGCAGGCACTTTTAGACTCACTACAGGCTGGGCATCTTCTGTGATTGAGTCAACCCAAAAGATTGAAAAGTTGGTACAATGGATTGGGCCAGGAGTCTCCTGCAAAACTGGAGTTATAGGCCCAGATCCTCCAAGGTAGTAAGTGACTGCTTTATAATGCAGTCATCCAGGCCAACTCTCTGCTACTTTTGATGACTCTGTTACATCAGGCATCAACTAATTATAAGAATTATAATATGGAAGAATAGAATAAAAAAATAATAATAATTTCTAATAATAACTTTTTTTTATTTTAGGTAAGAACTAAAGACAGAACCTTTGAAAGTGTCAGTCATTTAATTAATTATCATAGTGAAAATGGACTTCCTATTATTTCTGCTGAAAGTGCACTCATTCTTCGTAATCCCATTCACAGGATTAGACCCACACGCTGATCTAAATTGAAATCTAAGAATAGCACAAGAAATGAAGAAAGAGTACTTAGTTACTTTGTACATAAAAATTGCTCTTACAACTGAATCAAGATTAGCAACATGATCTTGTCTACTTCCACCTTAGTGCTTCCATTTAAAATATGAAATTACCAAAAATAGCAGTTCTTTTTAAAACCTGGAAATATGATGATAATGCCAAAAATTTAGAATGAATACTGTACTGACAGTAATCATTTCTTCATTACTTGCACAAATATTTTGCCAAACAACAAAATAAAGGTAAAGAGTTAAGGCTGTCTCTCAATATACTGTATATTTAGATAATTAGATGCATTTAGAGTAATAGAAATTGCTAATGTAAAACATTGTCCAAACATAGTTTTAACATTGATTAGTATAGAGTGATTTGTGAGAGAGAAATCAAACATGATGAATTTAGAGCATCTTATTCATAGTTATTACTAGATATACAATTAAAGGAGCTCATTAACACACTAAATGCTATTTTCATATAAAATAAAAAGCATACTGGCTTTCTTGGATTCTGGTTTTTTATGATCTATTGATGTAAAGCAATTTGGAATTTGCAAAATATTGACAATCAGGGCTCTTTTTGAGTGAGATATGCTGCAAATAAAATAAACTGCATTTTTTCTGATAAAAAATGCAATTTTTTTACACAGTAAATGTATACTCAATTAAAATGCAACATTCCACAAATACCTTCCACATGACAATTTGTCATGCACCAATTCTCACTGTGCTAATCACTCACTACAAATGTTGCACAGAAGTATTAAAAAATTTTTATTGATTTTTAGAATTTTTTTTTATGTGAATTGTAGTAATATGCATTTAGGATGCTCTCATTCATATATGAAATATATTTTGGTAATTTACATTATTAATATTGTTACACACAGTTGTATAATAAACTTTTTGCTATAATCATGTAGTATATTCTTTATTAATAATTTAGTTTGTTGCCAAATGTTCATGACTACCCTGATATTTTGGTGGAAAAATCTTGTACGAGAACTATTTAATAAAAGCAATCCTAAAACAAAAATTCTGATTTGTAACTAGTCAACTATTACAAGGAAATTATATAGCTTAAAAATATATATCAAAATCAGTAAAACGTTTTGTAGTTTTCTTACAATTGTCAGTTTTTATTGCTTTATTGTAATTTTTTTATACATTGAAAATTTGCAATATAGATGTCCAGTTACCTAATGCTCTTTTGGAAAAATTTCCAAATGTATGTGATGTCATTGAATGAGATTCAAATAATTTTTATAGATGTTTCTAGAATATATTGATTGATATGTTATTTTGTCAGTTTTAATTAAGAGATTTTTGAACATAACAATTTAAAAAAAAATATCTACTTTTATCATATCAGCTGTATTTAAATTTAAGAACAATTTTTTGTAAAATGTTTTATAAGAAAGCATTATGTGGGAAGTTAAGGACAGTTTTTGACAGATTGGGATAAATCAATAAAAAAAATATATATATATTTAAAAATATTTTAAAAATGTGGCATATGTAAATAAAAATTACATTGTAATATAATGTTCAAGATGGTTTCTGAAAAAGGAACAATGAAAATTACTGTTAAATATTTCACAATCCTAATGTTAATTCTAATATTTTAAAAATTTATTAAATATTAATGTTGGACATATATATTTTAACAAGTTGAATCCCAAGAAAGTTGGTTTTTGTGCTGCATCATGGAATGTATAAAGTTAAATAAAAAAAAACATTAAATTTCATTTTTATGAAAACTTAATTAAAATTGATAACTGTTTTGTTTGATATAAATTAATTTGTGTATGCTCTTAAGAGTTGATCAAAAAATGGTATACTATGAAAACAAATTTTATTTAAAAATTTGTGTCTGTATAAATACATTTTAGTGTGGTTTTACTGTATTTGCATGTATGATATATTGATATCTATTGTATATACATACACAGTAAAACCTCATTTATTTAGATAAAGATAGTCATAGTATAAATTAGTGAAAAGATCTAAATCATAGAATATAATTACAATGTGTTTAAATATTTTCGGATTGTAGTTTATAAAGCAAGGAAATTTATTCAACTGCACTCTAATGACATACATCAAATTAAAAAATATTAGACAAATATGGCCTACACAATTTTATGAAAATATTTGATTTGAATTCTTTGTACAATATTCAAACACAAATACAAAATTTTTTTCTTGATTTAAACATAATAATTACAAATTTTGACATATTCATTAAACAATTGTAATTTTTTTTAAAAATTGAAAATTTTTTGTTGAGAAAAAGAAGAGAGAGTGAATTAGAGGGTGTGAATTAATTAGGTTTATTGTATACATGTTTATATTGTAATAAAATATACATATATAAAACATTCTAAGCTAATTTTTGTGTATATATTTACATATTAGCTAAAAATCTGGCATTTCTTATATACAATTTAACATGAACTCTCAACAGAACCATAAAGCAGTACTTTTTGCAAGCACACTATATTCCCTTCATTTAGATAATTTTGATGTAATATGTTATCATTGTAATTTTATAAGGAATTCTCACTGCAGCAATAATAACTTAAATTCTAACTTTTGGCATTTTACAAATTTTTTTATTTTGAGATATTGCAATTTAAAGACTGTAAATGCTTTTTTTTTAATCTTTATTAAAATGTTTTGCAATTTGTTCAAACTCCATCATCAAAGTATTAATTTATTTTTAGAAATCATAATTAATAAACATGTTACTGATATAATAAGTTACTTTTAAATGATTCTCTCTTATACAACCGTTAAAAGAGAATTATTTAAAACTAAGAATGAATTTTGTAATTTTAAGCAATGAAAAATCGCATAGTAAAATACAATCATTTAAAATAATAAGTTTGATCTGATGGAATTGTTAACTCATTAAAATGTGCATCTATTTTTAAGGAACCAATAATGAATGTTGCCTGTATTGTTGCAGAGATATGCATCAATTGCAGCAATAATATAGGCTGGTGGTTTATAGTATAAGATATAAATTGCTAGACCATTTCACTATGCTAATTTTTAAACTAGTTATGCTGTGTGAATAATCATACATAATATATGCTGTCTGCAGTCTATTCATATAGTTTCATGGATGATTGCATTTTTGACTTTAAAATTTTTAAATGGCTGTGTATACTTTATAATTTTTCTTTAATGTCAATCATTTTAAAACAAATGGCAATATTATAAAATTATCCAATACAAAAAGATGCTGTAAGTATGATTTAGTAGTTTTAGACACAATTTCTATAGATAAATAAAAGCCAAGATAATTCCACTTTTTCAAAAAATTAAATATTTCACATTGCATTCTGAACAAGAAATAATTACACTCCCTGAAAATTCATTGTTATATCAGTATATTTTAGAGTGATAGAATAATTGTATGTAGTACATCTAAAATCTTTGAAAATACACAGTAATAAAAAATTAGACAACCTGCATTGGATTTTTCAAATAAATTCTATAAAACAGTAATAATATGCTAAGCACCATAGTAAATTTGCTTAATTTTAATTGATAAAATTAATATTTTAATAGTAAAAAAATATATTTATTGATAAAATTAATTCAATTTATAATTTCAGTAAAATATGATATGATATATATTGAATTTCCATAAATTTATCCAAATCTAACATTATACTTTTCACCAAAATGAAATTGATTTATCTAATAAATTTTATTAATTAAATATATATGAATTAATTATCTTTCCATTACATATTTTACAAAATCAAGGTATTCAGAAGTCTGATTAGTTTATGGAATAATATAAATACTATAGTATACATCATCAATTTTAATTGAATGCATAATATACTATATTTCTATGAAATAAAATCAACAACAAAATGTATTGTGTTGATGGAATTTGTATTGCTAAAAAGTTCAGAACTAGTTTTTATTATTAAATTGAAATGCACTTGTTAAGATCATAAAAAGTCCTGAGAATTTTAAAAAGTAAAATTATAATAAAAAACATTTACCCCAAATGGACTTGAATCTGCAGATTAACTTAACAAATTAATTCAGTGAAAATATTTTGATATAAAATTTTAATGTAATGATGATTAATTAATTCATTTCTTTTTACGTTTTTTACTTCTCAAACTTTCTATTTCAACAGGAGGACATGGCAAAATAGTAGCATTACATAAATTTCCTAAGAGTTCAACTTGAACTTCAGCTCCAGGTTTATTCAAATAAATTGGAAGATAAGCAAAAGCTATACTGTGATTGATCTGATAGCCAAATGCCCCAGAAGTAGTGTTTCCAATTATCTAATGAGGAAAAAATATAGTTAAACATAATCACATATATATGTATTTAATTCGTTAAATAATAATAATTTTATTATAATGCAAATTGATTAAAATCCAGAATTTGATTAGTTTTAATAATTACAATTTATAATCACTGAATAATGCTAATAAGTAAAAATTAGAGATTTAAATGGCTTATACATTATTATTTTATGAAATAATGATTAAATAAAATCTTGTCTTTAGTTATCAGAATTCGTATGGCCTTCATGTGTAAATAGAGTTTTAATAGAAAGGTGGCCAAGTTTTTTTAGTAGTGATGTATATTTTAATTTTTGAAACTTTATAAAGATTTTATTTCTAACCTTTCCACAAAACCAGATTGATTCATTGCCTTCTGGATCTACATCCTCAGTATCAACTTTAAGCATAACAAGTTTTCTTGTTAAGCCCTCTCTTAAAATTTTATGTAGTGCTTTTTTACCAATGAAATCTGATGGTTTATATGGTTTAATAAAGAAATCCAGTCCAGCTTCATAAGGATTACAGTCCATGTTCATCTAATTTTAAAATAAAATTAATATAAAAATAAGATAACAATACTAATTTTAAATCATTATTATATTGGCACAATTAGAGAGCTAGCAATTATGGAAATGTACATTCTGTAAGGTAGACCTTTTGTGATATTGCATCTTGCAATTCTTTCCATGCTATTGTTAGCTCTATTCAATACTAAATTACGGTAGTATATTTTTAAACAATAGATTGTTAGCCTATTTTGTGTTCTCAAAACTATGAATCTTTTATTTCCTTATACATTTTATGGTGCCTACTGTTATTCTAAATTGCTCCAGAGAGAAATTGCATTTTGTTAAAGAAGTGGCAAAAAGAGAAATTTGGCTTCAAATTGGAGATACTTAGGCATAATCACAATGAAATCTGAAATTACTTGCACAGTATATTCTTGAAAAAATTATTAAACATCATTAGTTGTCACATGTTAGCATAAAGTAATATATTTTTATGGGGTCATATCAAAATTAAACAAAGATATATTTGAAATATTCCATGCCTCCAAAATGCTGCAACAATATAATAGAGTGCCAACTATTTAATATAAAATAAATTTTATGATTGCAATAGTGTAATTTAACCAAACAGACTAACTTCAAATATTCTATATAAATATATGTTCTATAAACTGAATATTAATTTTGAATTTTTCTTTTTGAAACTCAGTATATTTTGTTACTCTTTACATTAAAAAAGAATAAAATTTATTTTCAATATTAGCAATAAGTGTGTTAAAAAACAGTATCTCCATGCTTAGTTATTTTTTAAACAAAAATAATAATTGAAATATCATGCATTTTATTTTTCTGAATTACATAAATTAATAATAATTAACCATGTTTATTTAGGAATCCAAGATTGGGACCAAACAAATAATATTTTGAACTAATTACATAATAAGAATTTAAAATCTATTATATGTATTTTGGATTTTATTCATATTTGCTATGAACAGTGTAATTTTATAATCAATAGAGAACGTTTGTTTTATTTGACAATAGAAAGTTGTATTTATCTAACAAAATTAAATTTGTCATTCACTATCCTTATTAACTATTACTTGGGTATGTCTTGTTCAATTACAATTATAATTTTTAGAAAATGAAAAAGAATTTGAATTTGTGGATTGAAAAATTAGTAACGAGAGAAAAACTGTCTAAAATAGTTAATAGTTTAGCATAATATAAAAATATGAAAATTCTTAACATATCTGATTTATAATCTCCATGAATAATGAGTGATGATTATACTAAATTTTCTTTTATATTTCTTTTCATGAAATGCATTCAAACTATGTTATCCTATAATTTTTATTTTAATATAAAAATTAAGATATAATATTTTAACTTACTTCAGCTCCCCACATTCTGAAACCTTTTTCCAATCTTAAGGAATTAAGAGCATATGTTCCAAAATTTCCAATTTGGGGTTTACCTGCTTCTAATAAAGCTTCATACAACTTTCTTGTGTCTTCTTTTTTATGATATAATTCCCATCCAAGCTCACCTGAAATTATATTGGTGATTATTACAGTATTTTTTTAATATACTACATTTTATTAAATTTTGTAAGAAAACTTTTCATTATCAGGATCCATCCTTATCATAGAAAAAAAATCATTGCTCTGCAGAATTAAAACTTTTAATTAATGAAAACATTTTCAACCTTTAATTACATCATTTTGAATTATAATTCTTACATTATATTGTAATGAGGGATCCAAAACATTTTTATTGATTAAAATTTGTGCTTTACTCCTGTAAAGTGCCAATTTTTGTGATAAAACTCTCTTCTATTTAAAAGCAAAGTATTATAGATAATGAATTCCATTTTCTTGACAATCTTTTATAACGATCTTATAAAAATACTAAACATTTTCATATTTTACTGTTGTACATAATGCATTTGTGAAATCTCATTTAAAACATTAAATTTTTTAAACTTATAAACTGAAAATACATCTTTATTGCTTCATACAGATGAATCAAATTAATTACTTTAACATATTTAAAGTATAAAAAATTGTAGTATAAGAGAATTTATAGTATTTAACGAGAACTGGTAATGTAATCATTCATACTGACTAAGAAGAATCTAGAATTTGGTTTTGAAGTAATGTCATTTAACAATAGTTTTGATATATTAAATGTTATTTAAATATAAATTATCTTATAAAATATATTGATTATTCTAATCTGAATAATTGATGAACTGGAAATTGGTGATAATTAGATTATAAAAGCTAATCCAAACAGTATAATGCGAGCTTGATAAACTAAAAAAATACATGCAAGATAAGATGGAACAATATTTATGAAATAATAAATGTATATATAAATGCAATTTTTATCTTATATGTCTGTTCTGCACAAGCTCCCATATTGATCTTGTAGATAATATAGAGTATCTTGGATCAAAATTGCCTTCAGGGGGTGGGACATTTTGAGGTCATAACTTAAAATGGATTTAATTCTTTCAAAGTGTTGTTGACATTGCAATGTGTGACATCAGGATGATGTCAATCTCACAAGCATGTTGTAGCAATGAATGATGTCACAAAAGTTTGAATGTATGAAATAGCAATGAGTGACATCACAAATATTTCAATATGTGATATAACATTGGATGCCATCTCAAAATATCACCAGTATGTGAAATCACTAGAGTTTTGCCTATGAAAACATAATGACATCATCAGGCCAAAAAGTTTTAATTTTTCCAGCTTTGCTTACAGTAGAATACCATTTGTAGGTATCAGAAAGTCTTGCAAATCAAAAACTAATATCTCTACAAATGATGTGACAGAAGTTCTCAATTAATGCCAAGAACATTGGTTAGTATTGATCTAAAACATTATACCATAATTTATTTTTATTTTATAATTATTATAAATTCTATAAGTAAAACTTCTTTATTTTTGATTAACTTATGTATGTATATACCTAGTTAATATATATATATATAAAAAAGTTAATTTTGATTAAATTACATATCTATATATATATATAAAAATTATTTCATATTTTTCTGAATCTAATAGTCAGAAATTTATCCACTTTATAATTTAGGAAATAAGATTTTGATTTAAAAAATTATTTTTAACTGTTAATTACCTGTATATGATATTCTTATTGCCCGGACAGGTACTCCTAAAATATCGATGTTGTGGACATGAAGGAATGGAAAATCTTTATTAGTAATAGAATTGGTAACTAATTTGGATAGCACTTCTCTAGAAAGAGGACCAGCAATTCCCAAGCATGCCATTTCATCTGTGACATTTTTGAAATTTACTTGACTATTCCATTTATAAGCATATTCTTTCATCCATCTGAAAAATATCATGATACTAAAGATATTTTATATTAAAATTAATAATAATCATTAATTACTTAATATTTAAAAAATAGTATTTGAATATAACAAATATACTACAAAAACATAAAAGTAAAGAGTGTTGTTAATAATTAAATAACTTCAGCCATTTCTTACCACTTAGCCATTATATAAATTGGTACTTGATAAGTTATTCTTGTCATATATTAAAATTTCTCAGATTTCCACAGACAATCCCAAAAAAAGATGATTATATATTGGATTTTGTCCCCATTTTTTAGTTAATATATCTTTTGCTTTATAATAATTATTAGATAAATATTTATATTGTAACATTCTTAATTGTATAAAATTAAAAGTATCATACATTAAATACAAGTATTCTAGCCCTCTACAGTGAAGTCATCAGTATATGAAAGAGCCAACAGATGAGATACTTTTAATAAATATGAAAAAGAATCAATCTGATAGGACTGAGTAGAAAAGGAAGCAGTTTTAATTTATCTCCAAAAATGTTAAAAAAAGAAGATCAGTTTATGTTAAAGATATTACAGAATTATAAAATATATATTTGTATCAGTTAAGCCTATAAGAGCATCATGATCAAGAATTTTTATTGCCTAAGGAAAAATGCTGGAACAGTATTCCAGTGTCTTCCTAATATTTTCTGTAATTTATTATACAGTATATAGAACAACAGATGCTAATAACAATAAACTAATATGAAAAATTATGCAACATTTATGGACACTTTTGTTTTGACTGTAGATTTGTTGTTTTAAATGTAATACAACTGTAATAGAACTTTGTAAATGTTAGAATGCACTTGGTAAAATTGATGATATATCAGTTTGTCAGTTCTTTATATTATTATATTCTGTGAAAACAGTATAGGTAGTCTTTGACTTATGACTTCTCATATGATTAGTCAATGCAATTTCATGAGTTTGAATTCTTGATTCAATGATCTGACGTATGGAAAGCATGTTGTTTTATATCTGGTTCTTGTAGTTTTGTGTTCTTTATGTATTAAAATAATGTATAGTGTCCTAGTAAACATTAATAGTGAGAAATCTCATAAATTGTGGGTATTTATGACTTACAATAGTGATGTTTAATTTCATACCCTGCTCTTAAGTAAATTGAGGACTACATAAATATCAGAGTATCTTGATTTATTTGAGAAATATTTGCAGTCAAAAAGTTAAGTAATTTGTATACATAAACATCAATATTCTATTATAACAAACTTGACATGCATATTGTTAGTAACCAGACTGAACCATACAATTGGAATAATAGGAATTTGCAAGCAGAATTACATGGTTTAAATATTTTTTTTTTTTTTTTATTAAAATAGCAGACTTACAACTTTAGCATTTTCTGAAACTTAAATGTGTTCCCAATTTAGCCCTGGTTATTAAATAAATTTATAATTCATTTCACATTTATATTAATTTGTACTTCCATTTATCAAAGTTTATTGTTATCTCAAAGAGATTGTCTACAGTAATCTAGACACTATTGTATCTCTTTTTAAATGTAAAAAGAGAACATATGAAAACTAAATTTTTGTATCTTTGTAAGCTAAAAAGCTTTTACGACCCATTTAATAATAGGATATTCTATCCCTTAACTTCCTCATTCATAGATTGGAAGAACCCTGGATACAAGTTAAGTGGGAGTTTATAAACATCTATCCATATATAAAATGTTTCTAAATGACCTAATATATAGAAAATAAAGTTTTCATACTAATAAAAATTTGGAAAATAGCTATTTAAATGGCTATTTAAATGGAAAGCACAGAATAGTCATAGCATAAAGTGATAGTATTAGATTAACTGATAAATTTAGTTTTAAAGTTAATTAAAATAATTTAAACATAATAATAAAATTTGTAATTTTAAAAATATAAAACCACTTAAATATATCACTATTTAATGAAAAAAAGTTATTTAGAATTTTTGAATTAGGATTTTTCCTATTCAATGTGATCTAAGCTCTACTTCTAACCCATATTTGAGTTAATAAACCCAACAGTTGGTGCTGGGAATTTTTAATTACTCATTTATTCATATTATCAAGCAGGCATGTAATAAGATGAATTTTATGAATTTTTCATTTCCATGTTTTTATTTTCAAGGGAATTTATCTTGATGTTATATAAAAATTTTAATAAAATATTAAATACAGGTGTTACTCTAATTATAAACATAATGCATTTCTGAGGTCAGTTTTTATAATGGAAAATTTTATAATTTAAAAACTGTGCTTGAACCAAAGCCAGGGAGTACTGAACTCATTATATATATTATATTAAGTAATATATTATTTATTGCCCAATTATTAGTGTCTTGTATTCAAATTTCTGAAATAAATGCGAATTATAATGTGAGGATTTTTGATAAATGTTCTGCTGTCTTCAAATATTACGGAAAACAACTTTAACAAAATAATTTTGTTACACATTTGTTGTGATCATTTTACTATTAAACTTTGAAAACTAAATTGACATATTCAGAAATGAAAAGTTTTCATAATTTGGATATTTGTAGAGAAAAATTCCTGTATTAGTACTCTGTAAGGCTTTTTTTTTTAATTTAACAATTATAATATTTTAAGAGCATCATCATAAATATTTATACTAAATAATCTATGATTACTCATAGAACATCATTTACGATACTTCTTTGCATTGTATTATTAAATTCAATTATTTTATTTATTTATTTTAGTTATTCAATTAAATTATATTGATGTTTATAAGTATTAATAACCTATGCTATGTTAGGTGGAAGCTTAAAACTATGTTAATAGAAATTAAGTGCTATGTTATTAGAAA
>WUQG02454336.1:0-12727 GCA_011317285.2 Androctonus mauritanicus
GTCATCTACATCGTAGTGTAGTTTTTTTGAAGAAGATAATTTACACCCTGTATATAAAGTTCCAAATTTTGTGTTCCTAAAAAGTTTTCCAGCGTGCCAATTTGGGCACGCATACTATAGATTCATCATCCAATAGTATATACATATGAGTTGTTAAAATTCATCTTGTTTTACGAAAGACTTAAATAGTTTAAATTCTAAATTTTTTGTAAAAAATGTTTTTATCGTTGATTGATTGTTCGAAAGATCCAAATCAACTTCCTATTATTAATTTAAATTATTACTAATTTATTTATTTATTTATTTGATAAAATATAATTTTCAAAACAGATGGGAGATTTAGTAAATTATGCAAAAGCAATTTTAAGTATTCATGCCAATATTAATTAATTTATATTACTTACTACATTAGAATATTTAATTGATAATTTACTGCATCTAAACTCTGAGAAAATTGAATATAATAAGCAAAAAGAATTTCAAAGAATTTTAATAATTTTTATTAAATGGATATCATTTTCTAGAAGAATTAAAAAGATTTTAATAATTATTATATGAAACGATAAATTTAATTGAAAATATTCGTAATTACCTTGAACGAATTTAGTTGCAGCTGCTATTTTTTTTATTCCCCGTTGATATCAATGTTTTAATAAATTATTAACATCTTGTTTAATTAACTGTTATCATAATTTCTAATTTATATTGTATAATTTATACCAGCATATTCGAATATTTGTCTCTGCTATTTTCTGAATTCGTTACATATAAAATTCAATTATGTTAATTAAATAAACGTGATAGCTTAATTTGTAATTCTAAATTATCAAAACTTGAAATAAAAAATACTTTAATTTTTTATTTTTATGAGAATAAGAAAAATATAAGTGCCATCCTGCTAGACGTTCTGATGTATAAACTAGCTATATACATGGTACAGATCATTTTAAAAGAAAAGAGGACTGACTAAAATCTTATTTAAAACTTTAGACATTCCACTGTAACATTCTCACTGTAAAAAAAATCTACTTAAATATTCTTCTATAGTTCATACACCAAGAATCCTTAATTAACAAATCCAAAAGACTAAAAACTTTCTGGAAAATAAGCACATGATTAGAAAATCCGATCTCCGTATAAATTAGTATGGATAGTCCATTCAAGATTTCTATGATTGGTTGAATTCGAATGCCAATCATAATAGCACAATCTACAGAAGTTATGAATAAATTAACAGTAAAAGAAATGACATAAAAGTTACAAAATATTTTAAAAGAATAAGACAACACCAATCTTGCATTAAATATAACAATTTTTTTTATCATCCAGCAGTACCGAGATCATAAAAGAGTTTTTCTTCCATACTTATTTCTTCAGACGAGATGAATCTATTCTAGAATTTTGAAAAGTATCCAAAACAGAAGGATTTTCAATGAAATTAAGTGAAAAGAAATACAATAAAAATAAACTTTAATATATTTTAATATCCAAGTTTCTTTGATTTTCAATCTCATACATACAAATTAAAAACATTATTTTACATCACAATTAAATATATTATAATATAGAAAGCGTAATACAATGCATTGTTAATTTAATTTCGATTATGTAAACTATTTATTCAATTGAAATATTTATCAACAATTGTTAGAACATGATAAACTATTTTCAGACTACAAATGCAATTATCTATATTAGCATTTTAATTTATAAAATTATGATCATATAGGCCTAAATCAGCGGTTTCAAACTCATTCTCTTTAAAGGGGTTACTTTAGATATCTTTGGTTAGTTGGGAGACACATTTAAGGAAAAAAGAAAGGTTTCAGTATTAAATAGATAAATAAATCTAAAGTAATAACTGCATTTGCTGTAATCACTTGAGATTGCTGTAAATCAAATGGTTGATTATATTAACTAATTATATTTTAATTTCCTTAAAATGATATATCTCATTTCACATTCAAAGTTATAAAACTATTTTAAATGATAGCAATTTTTATATTTTGAAATGGAAGTTTTGTATTGGAAAATTCTGTTTTGCTAAAATCTAATGCAGTTTATAAAGTCGGGGGGATGACCGCAATAGAAACGTTCTTTGCTTCCATCCAGTAGGATCCGAGTTCAATTCTTATTAAATTTTAACATAATTTATTAAGAGGATTATTCAGAAAATATATAACTAATCAAAGAATGTTAATAATTAAAACTATAATGCTGTTATTGAAAAATATAAGAACAAAGTAACAACTTTAATTATCATTTTCACGATTCCTATACTTCCAGGTTTTTCAGATTAGGTCTGGGCCCGGATCGTTGAATCCCATCCACCACTGACGACTGATCCCACCAGAGATGTGAGCGGCTTGTGGTGACATGGAAATGCTCCTCCGCTTAATAGCTTAATAACTACCGGATAGAAAGCCACGTTAAACTACACAGAAAAAACAAATGTAGTTTTATAAAAATACTTTAAAGTGATCTTCAAATACAGTATTTTATGAAAAATGGTTGTAATTATTTTTCTGAATATCTTTTATATACAATATTTTTGCGATTATAATAAATGCTATGCGAGCCGCAATAAAGGACGCATCAGATTTCATGCGGCCGCGGTTTGAGATATATTATTGAATATATACATTAATTAGATAGAATATAATTAAAAATATCAATTCTTAGAATAAAGCTCTTAATTTAAAGTGGTCTTAAAAAAATCGAACTTAAATTGTATAAATAAGAATTTAATTATTTACGTTTTTCTTACTGTTCATTTTACTATTACCACCTATAATTGTTTGTATTAATTCATTGAATCTCGTTCTTCACAATGATTAAGGGAGTTTCATAGTATGTTCTGGAAGAGCCGTATCGTTTAATGAACTCCAGATGCAAAATGGAATAAAATGAGAGAGAGATAAACAGAGAAATCGCATTAAATTAAAAATTCTTTGGTATGCTTACAGAAGTGATAAAATCTGGATCAGTTTTTTAATCCCTATTTTCCACTACCTCCGTCGATTGTGGGAGAACAGACAATAGTGTCGGTCAGATGGCTGCAGTGGAAGCTTGTGCTTCTATACTGGAGGATCCAATTTCAATTCTCGATCCTATACTTTCAAGTTTTTCGCGAAGAATGAACCCGGGTCATTGAACCCATTCTCTACTTGATGGTTGACCATACCAGGGGTTTGAACGACCCATGGTGGTCAATGAAGTGGCCTGCTGCTATTATACATCAATATGTAACATGATGTAAAACCATAGTTTGCCGCAGTACCATAGCTGTATCAGTCAACTCTCTAAAATATAACTTATGGGTTTTAAAAAATGTAAAAACAAAGTTTCATCCCTGTCCACGTATTGTATAAATAGAGGGAAATTATATTCCAAAAAATTCGGGCAACATGCACTTTTGTTAGATGAATGCTTAAAGTTTATTATTACTAAAATTTTATCGAAGTCATATTTTAATCGAAAAAGTTATTTTTCCAGACAAAATGAATTTATTCTAAAGTGCTTTGGAGAGTATCCATACATGCTATTTTGAATACTTTTTGCTCCCTTTCCTCCTTTTGTCATTTTTACCACACCAAGCTTCAACTCAGACAGTGATGTCATAAATTTGAAAACTCCTCCCTTTCTATTTAAATTTTTTTTTCTCCAATTTTACATAAAAATAAAAAAATGCATAAAATGATAGAAAATAGGAATTATTTTACACTGGTATTTAGTTATGCATATTCTTTAATTTTTAAATAAATTTTCAAACTTGATTTAAATGTGTTAGAAGTAAACATGTCTCTTCATTTTGCAACAAATGCATCTCCAAATACGTTACTTTATTTATATATATTATCTATACATGTATCTATTTTTCGAAAAATTAAGCATAAACATTTTATATTTTATAAAATAAATTTAATTATAAAAATGTAAAGCTAACTATTTTTATAGCGTGATGTCACAATTTAATGACTCTCTCCCTTCCTATGTCATTTATTAAAATCTATTATCTTTCCCTTCCTCTAACAGTTGACGTAATTTAAGTATTCTCTCTTGGTAACGTCTCCAAAAAAATGTATTATTAAAAGAGTAAATATCAGATGATCATTCTCAATCTACAAATTGTATTTAGTATATTTTGCAGCCTTCATTTAATTTTTGTTCAGTCTTCCTATAGACTCATCATCATCATCTAAAATGACAAGATTATTTCATAAACAACTGAAAATAGATTGCCTTCCAATAGATTAATTCATAAATGGTTCAAGCTAGATCAGCATGGTGTTCTGTTTCAATAAATGTTTAACGAGAAAAGACAAAAATAATTATTTTTCATTTATTTTTTACTACAGTATTTTCTATCTGGATAGTAATCTTGAATACTTAATTATAACTAATCACTTACTGTTCTTTACGGTTTATTACATAAGTGTTGCCGAAAGCGCTCCTCGTTTTAATAAAAAACCTTTATGAGTTTGAATGTCTTAGGTCTGCTCAATAGTGCTTTGATAAAGGACAACACTTATGTAATCTTGAATAATTCTTGGATATTTGTAAAACAAAGATTCAAGGCAATATTCAAGGTTACTGGTGAAAATGAAGAGAGGATAAATTCGAAGAATTCGTGACAAAGTGAAAAGAATGGGAATCGAGCAGAGCTATTTTTCATTCGATTCAATTCCGTTTCGGCCAATTAGTTTTGTGAAATAACTCCTTGATTTGGTCAGTCTAGGCTATTTTATATCAGTCAGTTGTGAAAAGGAATGCAGATAAAATACTAAAGATAGGATCATTTCAGAATCAGAAGGAATCTCCCGTGTATAGTCCTTTATCTTCTCTCCGTGCGAGTGGAGAGAAGATAAAGGAAAAGATCGACAGCCGGATCTAATTTCTCGTTAAAGTTTCTGAGTCTTGGAGATAGAATTTGGATGATGCAGGTATAAGAATTTGCGGCCATCTGGACAAGGAGAATTATTGAAATTCATAGTTTTAGAACGGTTATTTTCCTCTGCAAATTTTTATTACTTTCAGAAATATATTATATAAAAAATTTTTCAGAAACATTAATGTTATAGAATAACTAATTTTTAATATAATATTGTTTAATCTATTTATAAATCATATTTGCTAGAATTTATCTTTAAATAAATTTATAAAGTTTACTGAAATATCTGAAAATATTACTGTGATTAAAAATTTGTTGATTAATTACTATACAATATTTTATAATAATAAAGTAATACTTTTTTGGAGTTTTAATTTCTTGCATTGTTATAAAACTTTTAATTGAAGTTAAAGTTTACCAAAAACATAAAATGTTCTGCTTTTTCAATTATTATTCATGCATCTCTAAATTTGTTTCTTCTATGCATGATGAGGCTCTCTCTATCTTAAATGCAGTACATTCAATGATTTTATTCAGTAGTTTCAATTATTGATTTTTTCCCCATATTTTCCTCAATCTGGATTAAAAATAAAGAATGTATTTAATGATGTATTAACATGTTATTAGAATGTCTTTCTCAGAAAAATGGTTTTCATCTAAAAAAGTAAATGATATCCAATCAAAAATATCTAATATGTAAAAAAAATAAGCTAAGTACAATACGAAGAAATTAGGATATATGTTACTATTCAGATATGATACTTTGACATTATTATGATGGTAGTAATGTTCTAAAATTAAGGGTAACTTTGAAGCTTTATCATTTAACTTTCTAGATCAGCGGTTCTCAAATGTAGCTATCAAATTATTTTAATACGGTGCCAAAAATAAAATATTTTTGTGTGTAAATAGAAAACAGAATTTAAGAAAATTGTAGATATAACTATGTTAAATTTCTATTTAATGTGTTTATTTAACTATTCTATTTATGAGAGTCGGAATTATAGCACCAGAAGAAAAATAAAAAATTCAGTGAGCGTCTTAGTAACAGACGAATATTCCTTTCGTGTTTCTTCTGCGCTCTTTCATAATTTTAACTAGGCAAATATCTTGTTTGTTACATCCTAGTCCCGGGTTCTGTTATTTATTCATAATTTTTGTTTTTATTCTATAGTTAAAGCACACATTTACTAATCAAAATCAATATATCTTATTTAGTTAACTTTAAAAACGATCTCTTTTTTCAAATAAAAATTGAATGATCGAATAAGAAATTTTGTATTTCCATTCACTATAAAAATAATCAATTTTTATCACATTATAGTTATACTAAGTTAGTTTAATCGTGTTTACTGAGTCTAGCAATTTATGCATAATGGTTATCATTTCAGAAACCATGGACTGGAAACTTCATCCGGAAATGAATAAAGAGTTATAATGGGCTGAGCCTGAATCTCTCATAAAACATTAGAGATGTGGAACCAGCAACTGACCAGTGCTTCAGATGTCCAGCAAACGTTTTAACATACTGTCATTTTGCTATTTTATCAAAAAGTTTTAGATCAGTGTGGCGATCAGCAACTTTCTTTAAAATAAAAATTTCTTTGAAAACAGCTGCTCTAGAGTGAGCCGTTTAAATATGGCGGGCATTCAAATTTCGAAGATATTCTAACCTATTCATTGGATTTTTCTGAAAATTTAACATGGTATATTAAGTCATTGAAGATGATTTCAATGATACAGTAAATTAAAACTTTACTCCAATAATTTAAAAATGACAGTTATTAAAATTTTAAAAAATTATTAGAAGGAAACATTAAAACTACATACTTGATTTATATGAAATTTACCAGGGTAATCAGGCCATTAAATTAGATTAACTAACTCTATCGATCTAAAAATAACGAGCATTCAATCTTCGGAGGTTTTCTGCAATAATTATAAAACTATTTAATAAATTTTTATGGCATTCAACATTTGTTAGATCAAGCCATTGATGATTTTGATAATATATTTTAATCCCTTATCTTTAATCATCCTAAAATAAAGGATATGTTCGGAAAACAGGCGATTAATTATTTTCAGAAATACTTATTGAAAAATTGGACATTTCTTTAGACTAACTTTCGTTATGTACATTTAAATTTAGTCCTCCCATTCTCCTTCGAATGTCCGTGCCTTGCCCGTTTAGCCGAAGTTAAAGCTGACAAAATTATTTGAAAAATTAAAACAATGAAAGAAGTCATTATTTAAAATCGAATTTCAAATCATAAGAAAACTGAAAATTTTCCAAACTACATAATTTCTTAAAATGTTAAATCTAATTTGAAAAAAATTAAATTTTCAACCAAAGAAACAATATATTGAGTTGCCGTTTTCGACCGCTGCGTGTCAGTGGCGCTTTTTCGAAATGTAGGAGAGAAGTGCAGTAGTCTCGAATGCGCCGTTCTTTATATCGAGTACACTGTATATAAAATAAATGCCTTAAAATATTATATTAGACTCACGTGCTTTTAGAAATTTCCTTTTCTTTTGAAATCAGTCTATTCTTTTATATCATTTTTTTTATCATTAATCAACATGATTAAGCAGTTATAATATATATTATAATTGACAAAAATTGGGTAAAAGTATTCAAAAAGAAATATTACCAAATACGTATTAGTGAAAAATAAAAAAAGAGTGAAAAACTGAAAAATAATGGGTTATCGAAAACATCAATCCAGCGATCTTACAATAAGCAAAAAAAAAAAAATCTTTCTATATGATGCAAAACAAGCGAAGCGAAACTCTTGAAAGTCGGAGCAATGGCACATTTCGATTATAATCTTAAACAAAATAATAAATTTGTTTCCAAAATCTTTTAATATAGTATTTTTATATATTATTCTATTTTTTGTAATGAAATGAAACGTTTCATAGGTTTATAAAAGTTTTCTTCAACTATGAAAATTCACTGCAAATTTTAGCGAGAATAAAATAAAAAATATATATTTTTTATATTCTATATAGTATATAAAATGTCATAAGCTCATGAAGTGTATGTATTTCATACAGATGTAAAATTAAAATGGAGGAACAAGCTTTTTTTTTATCATGCCGACAATCATACAAAACTTATTTGCTATTTTTCGATTTTTCTTTTTATAATTACTTAAAAACGATATGAAATACGGAGAAAATTAAACTTATGTTTAATTAAATTGTATGCCTATAAACTGATCAGAAATAGATCAGGTATATCGTATAATTTATGCTATATTAAACAGTCTTGTAATTCAATCATGATATAAACATCCTGTTCTCAAGATGACAGAAAGAATCGTAGGTGGAATTCCTCCGCAGCACATGTTTAAAGCAACGTCATATCTTTATTCAGTACATACATTAACCTATTTTTAAATATCAAAGAATATAATGGTCAAGATTAATTTTATTTTTTTTAGTTCAAGACACACTTGATCAATTAATAACGAAAAATTTCAAGTACTGTATAAAATTTATTTTATATAATATATATATTACACATTCATGTTATTTTGAAACTGAATCGAAATTTTTAATCATCAAGTGTGAGTGAATTTTATATACTATAATCAGTTTTAAAAATCATACTACACAACAATGTAAAATACAACTTTCTAAAAGTGATCTGTTTTACGTCAAGATTGAATAATTGTACTAATATGGTAAGACTTAAAGTCGAGTTATAAATAGTAATCTCCTACATATTAATTGATTCAAAAAATTTTTTCAGTTATAAAAACACCAATTCAATTATTTGATTTTTAACAAGAAAAAATTGTTTTTCCTCTAAACATTAAAAATATTTATTTCAGTATATGTACTTTCTTAAAATGATGATTTTCATTTTTTGAAGTAAAATTTATCTTTATAAGTTGTATAATTTATAAACTATATATAACTACATTAAATATGTGACTATATATTGTAAAAAAAATTGTTTTTATTAACACAAAAAAAAATTCATTTTATTAAAACACAAAAACTATACTCGAAAAACCAGTTTTTTCACATCCTTTATAAACCTGATTCATTCTAATTTTAGAAATTAAAAATTCTGTGTCTGTAATCGAAATTATATCCTGTAAATTTATAAGTTATTTAATTATTCCTTAAATGGAATTTTCTTACCGAAAGAGTCAACGTCCCTCATTATGTAGTTGTCATCCGAAGTTGATCCATAATTTGTATCCCGGGATAGAGATGAAAATCGAGTCACTTTAAATCTTGACATTTGTACTTGTTCCTTAAATTAAACGTGTCAAACAAAAAATCCTTTAAGTCACTTGTATTATCACTCCGTATACAACAAATACGAAATGACAGATCGTGCTTAGCTCTGTTTCCAAACCACCCTAATCTAGTGTGACGTCATTACATATTGAACAGCATTTGATTGGTTATCATCCAAAAAGAAATGAATCTTTTAGCCAATAATATTATAATTAGTAATATCATTAATATATCATGTTAGCTTCGATTAAAGTTACTTTTAATAAATAAACAAAAAACTTAATTCATTTTAAATTACTATATTTAAAGTTATCAATATTCGAATTAATATTTTACAGAAAGAATATACAGTATTTTATAAAATTGCTATTGTTTAAAAATTTTTATTCGAATTCAAACTTTTTAATTAGATAATACTGTATATAATTATTATTGTTTATTAGATTACAGCATCATTTTAATTAAATTGTTTTTATTTAATATTTTATTATTTAAAATTAAAATAATTTTCATAATTTCTTCGTAATGTCGTCTGTTAGAAATAAAATCAAAGTTTTTAAGTTGATTTTACGTGTAGCAGACGACATTACGGTAAAGATCATTTCGATTTTGTAAAAATTATTTATTTTAAAGCATCAAAACATGACTGAAACATGAATATAAAAATTTTATTCCGTTTTATTCAATTTTATTGTATTTTTCTAGTTTTTAAAAGAAATCAAGTTATCATTTTTAGCTTTGGTAACATTTAAGTTTTTCTGGACCCATTCAAACCATATTACTATATTCTAATCGTAGATAAAAATCGATATTAGTTAAATTAATAAGCACAGATAAGTTTTCTTTCAAATGTTTCATATTTTATAAACTATATAGATAGATATTTTATCTTGAATAAAGAAAAACCTATAAAATATAACAAAATAAATAAAACAATTTGACTAAATTTAAATTAATGTATAGATTTATATGTTTATTGTATTTAAAATACAAGTTTATATAATACATATTTCTTGTATCTCGATAAATACGCGATAAAGATTAAGAACATAGTATATAATAATTCAATAATAATAATTATTTTTTAAACAATTAAACATATACTGTAGTACATATAAAATATTTATCATCAAATGGATAAATAGCAATTATCGTAATTTAAATGATTAATTTTAATTTTATTTTTAATTTTAATTATTAAATTTTAATATGATTAGCAAAAGCGTATTATTATGTTAAGATTTGATTTTTTAATTTTTAGTAACAAATTTTAATAAAAATTAAATATAGTATCATGTAAAAATATATTATTAAATTAAAAATATAATTTTTTATTTATTTCGCATACATAATAACATTTCAGTTATTTTATTTACTACTGTAATTTTTATTTCAAGAATTTGTTTCTCATTTAATAAAATAGTCAGCTTATCTTTTAAATTTTTAACAATAGTTTTATATTTATATGTGTATGCTATATATTAATTAGATTTAACACTTATAACTTTCTAAATTAAAATCAATTATATAAGATTTTAATGCAGATTTCTCAGTTAAAATAATAGCTTCAAATATTTTAAAAATAATTTGAAAATATTTGAAAGCAAGCTTACATAATATAATGATTTATTAGGTGCAGGCAGTCTGTTTGATCATGATGAAATTTATTATGATATCTTAACAATTATTTGTATTATCTGTATTTAATTTCAGAATGTAGAAAAATTAAATAGAAATTTAACCATAAATTTATTTGAAACTTAGCTCAACTATTAAATACTTATGCTTCTTAAGTTTACAAAGCATAAGTACCAATAATAAATCTACAGTGTTTTCAATATATGATATATTTTTAATTATAAAAAAACAGTGTTAATAACAAATATTAATGTCAATCAGTCAATTTATTCTCTGATATTCAGATAATCATGAATTTCCTTTAATTGATATTGATAAATCAGTTAAACAAAAATGTTTAATTGATTTAATAAACTTAATTGAATTTTATAGTACTTTTAATCTAAATTCAGAATGAAGACCATAATATATTTTCATTCTGTATTACTAAAGTTTTAATTATAAAGTGATTACAATAAAATGTTAGAAATTGTTGTACAGTATTCCAGATCTTAATGCATTTTAAGAACTCTAATCTTTCATATGAATTGTGGAACCTAGTATCTCACAGGTATGACTACCTTAATGGTAACTTACATTCCACATACATTATGCAAGGTTAAAAAGTGAAAATTAATAATTAGGTTTATTAAGTAATTTGACTAAACATAAATAATAATAATAATAATAATTTCTTTTCAGATTAATGGATTTCAATGATGACAGATTGGATACATTGCAATACTTGCTTTAATTTACTAGGAAGTGGGAAAAGATTTTCATTAACTAGTTGTGGTCATATTTATTGTAACGATTGTGTTTTTGGTAAAATTTTTTATTTTTAATTATTGCTGCTTATTAAAATTAATATAATAGTTAAGAAATATCATATTTATTTTAATAAGCAGAAACTTCCAATAAACAGTATAAAAATAATTAAAAACAATAATAAATCTACAGTATTTTCAATATATGATATACTTTCTTTAAAAAGAATCATGTGCATGTGTAAATCTTGATATTTATGAAAGATTTTTGTATTTTCAATTTACTTATATAATTATCAAGCATAAATTTTAATTTATGTTTTATAGAAATAATGGTGAAATTTCGCAACAATCAAATATTTTTTTAAGAAATTTGAATAAAAAAAATTACATAGTATTGTATGAGAAATAAAAATTATAATAAACAGTATAATAAGATTTACAAAAAATATTCAGTACAGCATTCATTAGAGTATAATATCAATTTATGTGTGTTTCAAATAATTTTGTTTTTAACAATTTTCTATTGCATAGAAACACAAATGAATTGCCAGATATGTGGAAATTCATGTACAACAATTCAATTGACAACTCAAGTAAATATTTTCACTATCATTTTTAATTAAAATATTTATTTTCTATTAAAGTCATAACTTTTTAAGATATGATGATTTAGATTAATTTAAATTTTAATTTTACATAGAATAGAAAAGAAAGTTTAAATATATATAGAAAAATTTTTTAAAGGAAACTAAATAAAGTTTTGAAATCAAATAAAAATTTATTTATTTAGTTTCATCCTTTTTAAAAATAAATAAATAAATTGAAGTTATTCTTATCAGTTAATAGAATTATAATTAATTATTTTATTCAAATTATATATTCTATCTATCTTATCAGTCAAATTATTCTATTCAAATAGCAAATATGGCATGAACAAAATATTAGTTAACTTTTTATATATTTACATTCAGAATAAGATAAAAATAAGCAAGATATCAATTAATTTTACATATTTACAAAAAGAAATATTTTTGACTCAATAAAGTCATCACTGGCTGTTTTTTTTAAATTTTAAAAAATGGAACAATGAATAAATAAATAAAATAAGCACTATAAAGCAGTTGTAACAAACAAACAAAACTTTTACTGTGAACGTTTTCGATACAAGTAGTATCATCTTCAGGCACAGAAA
>WUQG02454347.1:0-12727 GCA_011317285.2 Androctonus mauritanicus
CCTCGAAGGCATATGACACTGTCTAATTTCAAAAAATTGAACATAGTGTCATATGTCTCTGAGGTACAGATGTAAATAGTAAGTCAAATATATTCTGTTCTAAGAGCTATAGGAATGTTGCAGATAAACCATATTTTGCTCTTTCTTTAATGCTTAGCATCATTTCTTGTCAAGACAAAAAATAAAACATTTTAATAAATCTATTAACCTCATTATTTACTCTCATCTTTATCTCAGAAGATAGAATGTTCATTATTTTTAAACATAAATGTGCAAGATTAATTAATGTTACTTAAAATTTGACTTTAATAGTATGAACACTCAAATTTTATAAAAATTAAAAATTAATCAGACATTATTAGAAACAAATATGTGAATTTTGAATGTCCACCATTTTTAAATAGTTGAGATAAAAGGTTAATTGAGTATTAACCTTTTTATCTGCAACTAATTAAAAATTGATTATTTCAATGATATATCAATGGCATGATCAGCTTGCTAAATTTCATAAAAATTGAATGAATGGCTTAAAATATACTGAGAGAATATCTCAGAAGTTTGAATGTTTGCTTTTTTTTAAATGATGGCAACTATAGTGTTTACTGATGAATTGCTGAGATGAGATGATTTTATTGATAGAACAACCATCAGATTTTATGAAAATTTACTAATTAGTTCAAAAATTATTAGTGGGAGAAACAGAGTCAGCAGGATGATGATCTCATAGTTTCCTTCAGAAAGTAGGCTAAAAATGTAATAAAAAATTAAAAATAAAAGCAAAAATTTTATACTTCTTTTTATAAGACTACACCCAATAAAATCTACTAAAAGAATCTTAGAAGGATCCATTCTGATGTACAGGATAGATTTTTCTAAGATTCTTTTGGTAAATTCTTAGAAATTACTTACTAATGATTTTAATTAATTTACTGTCAATACTGTGCTGATGATATGAACATGTATCAACAGCAGTGATTACTTACAAGCTCAACAATTTGTAATGAGCATGATTAACTGAGCAATATTTTACAGTGAGAGAAGACTATTTCTTTTAATCATCTAATTAGATTAATCCATGCTTCTAACTTAACTGCTTATTCACTTCAATACAGGTAATAACATATACAAAAAAATAGCATCCTCAGCAGTTATGTAAACTACGAATAAAGGAGTTTTTGTTTACACAATTGCTGAAGATGCTATTTTTTTGTATATGTTATTACCTGTAATTAGATTAAATCTGACATTTACTTTGTACTCTCATATTCTCCTAATCATGCATTATATCTGCTCTTTGAGTTATGCATTCATACTTAAAACATGAAATTTCATTCTTAAATTTTCTGAAAATTCAGACTCAAGAATTTTAAACATTATTATAGTAGAATGCTCTAGCAACCAATATAATGTAAAATTACACAGCTAATTACATATTGTGGCAATAGCAGCAATTATACCAAAACTCCTTACTTTATATTTGGAATTTTTCATTCAAATTTGTGAAATAAGAAATTTCTAATTGATTCAATTGTGTGTAATTGCTGATTCATACAAATGTGATATTATCATATGGTACTGAAATTAGAGAGACTACAATGGATACTAAACAATATGTTGTCCATTTTATTGTTTCAAAAACTACAGCAGAATGAACACATATTGTTCTCTGCTGATAGTGTGTGCAATGGCAGAACACAATGGTTTGCAGTGTTATTCTGATTTTCAAGATACAAAGTTAAAAACATAGCCCTGAAAAACTATGCTTTTTAAATGTTCTCATAATCAAAAATTTGATGGGGTTAAAACTGAGTAAACAAAGTGATGAAATTGTTGGTAGTGAGCAATTAATCTCTCTTCTCAATGAAGTTTTATTGCAGTAGATGATGTACTGTAATAAAATAGACTGTCTAATATGAGAAGTGCATAGTATTTGCATAAAAATAAATCTCATCTCCCTAAAAGATGAATGAAGAATAACCACAGAGCATCTCCATTCAAGCAAAACATATAACAATATCTCTACAGCTCATATTATAAGGATATTAATACAACAATTTATGCAAAATTTTCCACACACTTGAACAGAGAACATTCATTGCAGCATTCTGCTGTGTTTTCTGAAAGTCCTTCTACAATGACAGTAGTAACATCTTCCCATATTTTGGATAGAGTTTGTATGCTCTTCTAAAGGAAACCTAGCCATCTGATTTCCTCAAAATGGAGAATCATTCTGCATGTACACGGTAAGCAAATGCAGAGATTCATTCTCAAGTTATCAAAATTCTCAAAATACAGAGCTACATTATCCTTTCTTTCATAACAGTTTCACGTGCAAAACATGTTAAGGCAAAGTGAGAACATTTCATGCCATTCTTGAAGTAGTGTAATACAATGTCTAATGTTTTCCTTTACACCCATCCCTATAAAGGTATAGCATGTGACAATATTCTGCTTTTTTACTGTTTGCAGTGTCATATGCCCATAATGATTTTAGTATTTTTTGAAACATGCAGTAATGATTTTATATTAAAAAATTATTCATATTGAGTTTAATTGAATATCAGGTGCTAAATACTTGTACAAATGGCTTTGAACAGGAACATCTTAAAAATCATATCAAGTGATCATAATTATAAAATTCTTTTATTTTTGAGTTGTTTGAATAAAGTTAGAAAACAAAAATATAAATGTATTTACACTTTGTTTTGCAATGTATCACATATTAAGCTTAAGGTTAAATATGTGATATTCTACAATGGTAATACTTTGTTGAAACTCACATAATGAAATATAACAAATTTTTTAGATATTTTCTGATCCTGTTTCTAAATGAAATTCATTGGTGGGAACTATGGATGCAAGAAATCAGTCAGCTGCACACAACATTTGACTGACAATTCAGTGATAATTTTAAAATTAATTCAAGCCACATTGGAGCCAAAACAAACTTTGATTGGAGATGTAAGAAGGAATTGCACATGTATCAAATTTCACTAAATTTTGTTAAAGGAAAATAAAATAAAATTTACTCAATAATGTTCTTTGGATTATAATTTTGAATGACAGTATTTTACATATTATTAGCAAGTACACAAGAACACATGCAAAAATATTTAAAATATATTTAAATAGTGTACATTCATAAAAATTGTTCTTAGAATAATTAATAAAAAGTTTTTAAATTCAAAAATCTAGTTATACTTTCTAATTCAGAAAATTGCTTAAAAAATTTTTGCCTAAGTTCTGTTTGATAAAACTTGTATTTCTGGTATACTGAAAGGATGATAATAGTTATTTTTAACTGAAAAGTTTCTATAGTCAGACTTTAAGTTAATATTTTTATTGTTAATTATTATTTTCTAAATGGACTTAATAATACTTTAGAAAAATAAAATTCTACAACAAAGTATAATATAGTTCATGGTAATCCAACTTGCTTATTATCAAAAGTAAGTCCAGTACACAGCACTTGCATTTAGTGCTGTGTACTGGACTTAAAATTTTTAAAGTACAATATATTTAATGCTGAAAAATCACTTGCAAAGTTCTTTCAAAGTTACATTGGAATTTTTTCAGTACATGCCTAGTAATATTTTATAATCCAGCACTTATCAATTTTGCATTAGAAAACTTACTAGGTAATATATTCTTGTAATAGCTGTAATAAGCAGCATAAGCCATAAATGTTCCTGTGCTGGGAATATGAGACTTGCTATGTTGAAACTCTGTATTTGTCCAAATCTATATATAAAAGAATAATAATTAAATAGCTATATTCAAAATTCTGTATTTTAATTTGAAAATAATTTTATTTCATTATTATTCATAAACAATAAAATTTAAAGCAATTAAAATTTTTTAACTGACAGAATAAACACAGCTCATTGGCAGGATTTGCTAAATCTTAAAAAAGAAAAATTACATTATAGCTACTGTAAAAGCACTTTTGGCTTTATTAGCTCACTTTAGTTACAGAAATAATTCAAAAATTTATACAGAACATTATTCTTTGTTCTATAGAACATTCACTATAGTAACCGGAATAAATAATTGGGTGCAGGCACACACAAATTTAAGGTTATATATAGAGTTTTTTATAAAAGTTAGAATGACATATAATTAAATATCAATACATAGAAAAATACTATATAAACTAGATAGTTTAGCCAAAAATTTTTATACTGTTAGAATATGTAAAATTAAAAATCTATATATATGTAAATAAAAAACTAATTTATATATAGATCTTTAATTTTATATTTTCTAACATTATAAAAATTAAGATAAATTCTGGTGTGACCCAAACAATGCAATAAATGAAAGTCATGGCAGTGAGTGAGTAATTGTGGCTGGAGATTTGAATAAGAGTTGGTGTGATGAGAAATGGAGTGAAAGGATTGGTTGGAAAATATGGCAATCCTAGAATGAATGACAATGGGAAGCAACTGTTGGAAGTTTGTGCCAAAAGAAGATTATTTGTCTCAAACATCTTCTATAGATACAAAGCCATCCATCAATATACCTAGGAGATCTGTGAAAAAGATAAGAGAGATATGATCGATTTGATTATATGATGAAAGATTGAAAGAGAATGTTATGGATACAAGAGTGATGAGAGATGAAGAGATAGTTTCAGATCACTAGATGGTGATCTTTAGGATGAATCTATTGAGGGGGCTTAAGGACAAAAGTATGGATATGAGTGAAAGTGGGAGACTTAAAATGAATTTTATTAAGTCTTCTACTAATATTTAAGGTTCACTTAGTATCATTGTAAACAAAATAATAAATTCAAAAGCAGTTTATATCAATAAAAAAAACTTTAATACAGGACTATTTTCAGTTGTATAAACTGACTTTCACTGATTAATCATTAGCTGGTGAAGATCAGTTTGTACAATCAAAAGTATTCTATATATTAAAGTGTTTTTGATTTTATTATTTTGTCTTCTACCTAAATTGTGCTAATTTGTACATATTACATTATATAGAAGATTGTATATTTGGCACTCCCCTGGTGACATTTATTATAATCAAATAGATTACATCATGATCAGTACAAGATGGAGAAATCAATCAATTCATCAACATCAATCTAAGACTTATCCAGGAAAAGATTTATGGCAGTGATCAATATCTTGAAGTAGAATTGAAATTTAACAAGGAAACAGAGATACAAACAAAGAACAGCAAAGAAAATTATAAGAAACATAGGTTTAATATACAAGAACAAGCCTCAGAAGTGAAAAATGTTCTAGATGGTGTTGAGACTATTAAAGTTGCAGAAACTTTATGGTTTAGAACTAAGAGCACACTAGAAAAAGCAGTCACTAAAGCAAATGATACAACTAGCACTAATAATAAAAGAAAACAGTGGATAAGTGATGACACATGAACACAATACAAATGTGAAAAGATATATAAGACAGGACTTGAACAACTGGAAAAAGCTGAATTTCTTTGCTGAACTGAATTTCTTTTTTATTTCTCAATCAAAAGATAGAGAAATAAGTAAAGAAATTAGAAAAAAATGTTGAAGAAATAAATTCAGTTTATAAGTGAAATTTGCACCAAAGTAGAATTTCATAGCAATACAAAACAAAACCAAAGATTTTTTCCTAAAAGTGAAACAAATCACAAGAAAATTCTCACCTGAACACAACAATTAGAGATAAAAATGAACACTTGCTAACTGACTGCAAAGATATTAAAGAACATTGGAACAAAATACTGTGAAAAACCTTTTAAAGATGATGTCATAGATACTCATGGCAGTGAAGCTCCAACATTTGACTTAGAACCTGACATCACCTTAGAAGTCAATTTCACTCTTTCTAAAGTAAAATTAAACAAAGTGTCAGGAAATGATAATATTGTTATTGAAATGATCACATCACTTGGTAAACTGAAACTAAAGCAATGCTCACGATCTGCAATAACATTTGGAGGAGCTGCATATGGCCTGATGAATGAACTAGTTCAGTTTATATTCCTTTCCACAAGAAAGGAGTTAAAGATTGCTGTGAAAATTATAGAACAATTTCATTTAATTCTCATGTCAGCAAAGTAATGCTATAAATTATTCTATAATTGCTAAAAGCTTATCTGTTGCTTCAAATTTCAAAATAACAGGCTGGCTTTATGCCATGGAGAGGCACAAAAGGACATATTCTGAATATGTGACAAATCATAGAAAAATGTAGAGAATATAATGGAAAAATGTACATTTGTTTTCTTGACTATAGGAAAGCTTTTGATTATGTGAGATGGCCAAAATTGTGGACTATTTTATCCAAAATGAGAAGAGCACAACAACTTATCACTCTAATTAGGAATCTGCATGAAAACACCAAAGCCAAAGCTAAAGTCAGGATCACTTAATGATCTCACAGAAACTTTCAATCTGGGAAAAGGCATTTGACAGGGATGCATTTTGAATCCCATACTTTCAACATCTATGTCAAATGGATAATTAGGAAAGCCACAGAAAACTCAGATGGTGGCATTTCTATAGGTGGCAGAAAACTCTAACCTGTGATATGCCGATGATATCACTCTCGTGGCTGCAGCAAAAGAAGAATTAGTTATTTTAATTAACAGAATAGAAGATGCCAGTAACAAGATTGGGCTAAAAATCAATAAAATAAAAATTAAAATAATGATTGTTGACAGACCTAGTAATAATGAGAATACTCTTCTCTTGCTTCCATTAATAGAGATATTGAACTATTTTTGCTGGCATGATAATTTCAGTCCTTTAATACCTTAAAGGACTGAAATAAAGTTATTTCAGGGGTCAATGGATGGTGTCAACACAGAGAAAGACATTTGCAGTTGAATATATCCTTGTGGATGAAGATGGAAGAGTTGTTGTAAATTGAAACAGGAACCAGACAAATGTGTATATTTTATTTCAGAGGAGGAAAAGATAATAATGTTTGTCACGTATAACTCTGCTAGAAGATCTGAAGTATTCGCCAGGGAGATGTAAGGTAGAACTGTAGATGATTTCAGCAATGAAAGCTCCCATTTCTTCTTTGAGGGAAGACTGGATGCTGAGAATAATAATTGGGAGGATTTAATCCAATGCTCAGTCTCCTGGGCATGAATTGCAGCTGTGAGTTATCTATGAAACCTCTTAATCACAGCAATTACCTTAGGATTGAAGGCCATTGTGTATGTACACTCCAATCCCAGAAATTTTGAAAAGGAGTGGAAAAGGTCACTTTCAAATTGACATCCATGGTCAGTAGTTATGTATTCAGGGACACCAAATCATGATATCCAACCTGAGAAAAATTCCTCCACAATGGAGTCTGCAGACCAGTCTACAATCAGGATGGCTTCAGGCCAGTGGGTAAACCAATCAACATAACTAAAACAATAGCTCAAGTTTTTTGAAGGAGGTAAGAGTCCAACAATATCAAAATTGACATGCATAAAATGTTCACTTACCAGCAGAAATTGACCAAGAGGAGAGGTGTGTGTGTTGTTGGATCTTGCTTTTCTGACATGGCATACAAGAGTTATACCATAAGGCAGTCTTTGTTGATGAAGGGCCAGACAAAATGATGATGCAGATTTGTGGTCGCTCATTTGCCTGGATGAGATAAGTTGTGGAGCTGATCAAAAATCTGTCTTTGAAAGACAGATTTTTGATCTTTGTGGGTATACTGGTAGTGATGTCACAAAATAGTTTGAGCCCATGGGGAGGTAATGAAATGTGCCTTAACTGAAAATTGGAGTTTGACTGAGCATGGTCTTCAGTATTGAGTAAAGCTTGCAAGTCTTTGTCAGAGGCCTGAGCTTCCGCAAGCTTGAAGAAATTGATCTGGCTGGGAGACTTGATAATAGCAATCCTAGAAAGGATATCTGCAATGACATTATGTTTGCCTTTAACAAAACGGATAGTGGTAGCAAACTGGCCAATGTACTCCAGGTGGCCTGTTGGAATGGGGAACACTTATCTGATATCTAATGGAAGGCAAAAGCAAGAGATTTATAGTCAGTGAAGATATAAAAACTCTGCCTTCAAGTAGGTACTGAAAATGATGAACAGCCAAGTGGATGGCAAGAAGTTCTCTGTCATAGATGCTGTACTTCCGTTCTACTGGGGTGAGCTTCCAGGAGAAGAATACTAATGGTTGAAGTGAATCATGATGGGATTGATGCAATGCAGTGCTGATGGCATTGTTGGATGTGTCAAAAGAGATATGTGGGCATCAGGATTAGGATGAGCAAGGAGGGCAGCTTTGGAAAGCATGTCCTTGCATGTATTAAAAACACTGACATGTGCATCAAACTAATAGATTGGAGTATTGTCATGTTTCTTCTTACTCTATGCTAGTTTATATAAGATGGCCTGTTCCTCAACAGTGTGGGGAAGAAAACAATGACAGAAATTGAGAATGGCCAAGAAACAGTGTAGTTGAGTGACAGTTTTGTTTAAATCATACTGTCTTAATGTGTTGACTCACTCAGGGAGAGGGCTATGCCATCAGATAAGACCAAATGTCTTAAAAATAGTACTTTCCTAATGCTGAAAATGCACTTCTGAACATTCAATTTGACACTGAACTTGTGGAGGCGCTGAAATATCACCATTTCTAAATCTTCCAAATGTGAACTTTTGTCCTTGGATGCAACAAGTAAGTCATTGAGATAAGAGAAGCAAAAATCAAGTCTACACAAAACATCATGCATAAACCTCTGCATAGTTTGAGCAGTACTGGAAAGACCAAATCTCATGTACACATATTCAAACAAACTGAAGAGAGTAATGACAGGGTAATTTTAGGGATATCAGATGGTTCCATACGGATTTGATGAAATGCCTTAATCAAGTGATTTGGTGTTAATCAAGTCCAATTTAGAGAAAAATTGTCTTGCCATATAGGCCCAAGGCAAAGTCTTGAATATGTGGTAATGGATAATGATTCGGGACAGTTATTGCATTGAGGTGATAGAAATCACCACAAATTCTATCATCATTTTTTTTTCTTGGAATGACATGGATTGGATTTGTCCAGGGGTTCTTGGAAGGATAGACGATTCCTTGAGCTAGATGCTTTTTGAACTCAGTGTGAACAGCCTTTAATTTTTTGGGAGACAATTATCTTGCTTCTGCAAATACTGGTGGACCCTTAAGTCTGGAAACAGTGTGTGTTTTGGTGCATTGACAAACTGGGGAACTTTCCAAGCAGCACATGGAAGAAGGAGGAGTGATTGGCAGTGGTGGTCTGAGATGTCTAGGAATGACGTTGCCTTTATTTTGAAGAGAGGTTAATGTGTCGATAAGATGACATTTTCGACATCAACAAGAAGGCTGAACTTTTCCAGGAAATCAGTGCCTATGATGGGACAAATAACATCAGCAATGAGAAAAGTGAAGAGAAAGTTTTTTTGAAGCCCAATATCCAACATTAGCCATCTCATACCATAGGTATGGATTGTGGTGTCATTAGCAACATAAAGCATCAGATTGTTGTCAGGTTGAGAATGACAATTTTCACTTGGGAAGATAGAAATTGGTGCACCTGTATCAACTAGGAATCGCAGGTGAGAGTTCTTGTCAAAGATGAATAGGCAAGGAGAAGTGCATTTACAGGTGTTCTTTTGAATTGAACAGAGTTCAATTCAAAAGAGTTCAATCCAACAGAGTTTCTGGTAATTAGTGGGAGATGGAGATCATTTTCTGTAACTCTGAGATATTGATCAGCAAAGACAAGGTGTGAATGATAGACATTTGATTGGCTCTGAAAGCTTAGAGATTTGCTTTTCGAGAGTGGCAAGACAGGTGTCTTGCATTCTCAAACGACTGCAGAAATTGTGGGTACTAAACCAGATACTTCGTGGATTTTGTCCACAATTTTTGCAGGTTTGAACAATTTGTTGATAGTGACAGATAAGATCTGTTGTATGTTCAGAGACAGACAATACATCCACAGTATGTGGAATATATCTTCACTTAAGTTGTTGGCAGCCAAGCATTGCATCTCCAGAAGTAGTCATGAGAGATGCTTGTTATCAAGTTGCAAGTCTTGGAGTGATGTCTGTAAACAGGTTGACTCAAACTCAGAAAACTGCTTAATAAGACATGTCTTTAGAGCTAATTAACATTTTCCCCAGGGGTGTGTAAATGATATCACTCATGTAGGAAAGTACTTTGGTGTTGATAGCAGCAATCACACAGTGGAATTTGCTCATGTCAGCAGTAATACTCAGTGGAATTTGCTCATGTCAGCAGTAATACTAAGTGGGACTTGAACTGGAGGAACTAAAGTTCTATGTTAGCTTTCCAAAACAGAGAAGCCCTGAAGATGACTCTAGTATTTTCCACAGATGGGTAACTATAATACTCAAGCACTTCTAGCAGTCAAACAGTAAAATTTTTTTATTAAATGTAAACGTTTTCAACAACTCTACATTGTCATCATCAGGCTTAACATGAATAGAACATATAATGGACACTGTTATATGTTCTATTCATGTTAAGCCTGATGATGACAATGTAGAATTGTTGAAAACGTTCACATTTAATAAAAAATTTTACTGTTTGACTGCTAGAAGTGTTTGAGTATTATGGTTATCTGGTAACTAATATAGTGAAGCAGTTTTTTCAATTAGCTATGGATCCACAGACAGGGTTATTAGATGTGATACAGAAAAAAAATGGCAAGATAAATGTTCAAAAAGGGAAACCTGCGTGGATGATGACACTATGGAGCCAGTTGACGAGTTGGTAAGAGGCTGGAAAAGCTGGTTGCAGCAATCTCACATGGTCTTGAGTCATGAAACTATTGGTCACGGAAAGATGTTTGCAATGAGAAATCACAAAATGAAAAATTCAGCACATCAAAAGCAGATGGAACATGATTTCAAAGCAATGACAAATCACGTTTGGATTATCAATTTAGCAAGATAGCCACATGCTGGAGAATAGTAGGTGGTTCCTCACAGATCAGTAGCATAGGTCAAAGTGTTAGGGATCCACATGATCAGAAGTATATAAAATGACTACAGCACCACTACTGGAAGTCAGAAAAGCAGGCAAGCAGATCCATCATATGTACACAAATGCCACAATACACAAAATACATATGAAATTCATTTACCTTAATATTCTAGCCATCCCTTAGAAAATTAGTAAAATCATATTCTTGATGTTTTCTTATTGCTGTTACTGCAACTAAATATAGTAGTCTTCAACTTACAACTAATTATTTATATGATATACTAGTAAAGATGAAGATTTGATGATAAATTCAAATTAAATAATACCTGGCTACAAGTCTAATAGAGATAGACTTGTAGTCATGTATTATTATTAATATTAATTTTGCTTTAAATGTTAATCAAGTAAATTTATAAATGGGATTTAAAACTGAACTTGCTGTTGGTAAGTCAGAATGATTGGAAGTCTGAAATGCTCAAAATTTATAGATTTCTTACTAACGTTTACTAGGATATTATACATTATCATAATAAACATAACAAATGCAAAACTGCAAGAACCAGACACAAAAATAAAGATGATTTCCATATATCATTGGGTTAGGGATTCAAAGTCTGGAACTGAATTGATCAATCACAGAATTTTCAATGATAATTTCATCATTAATCGAAGAATACCTACATAATACAATATGGAATAACGGAAATTTTGCCTATAAACAGCAAAAATATAAATATTTTAATTTGATGTATCTAATCACACTGTTTTCTTACTTAATTTATCAAATCTACAATGGTAAGTTATTTGAATCACCTTTATATCATGAATATAGTGATTAGCAAAAGAGCCATGCATCATTATATTTTTTATTCTTTCTTCTCTTCCTTTAACAGCAATATACAGCATGTTGTTCAATTACTGCTTCCAGTATGAAGTAGAAAATTGTACAATATGAGAATAGCTTTCATATTATTTTTACTTGTTAAAAATAGTAATGTCAGTTCTCTATCTTTTATATTTCAACAGATTTTTATAAAAATTATACATTGATTTTGTCATTTCAGCATCTGTGACACAAAGTTGGGTCTGAGTGTATAATCAAATATTTTTTTATTAAAAATTTAAAGTAAACTTTTCCCCTAATTCACCAATTTTAGCTGTTTTGAAAATTTTTTGATCCCTAACTAAACTCCATTCTTAATAAGGATGTTGAGCTACTCAGAAGTGATTCCTATCAAAATATCCAATTTTTTAAGAGAAAATTTTTTGATTTAATAAAAAGCAAATAAAACTGCTATTTTAAAATCATAATTATGGTCTCTTATTTTAATCCATCTGACCATCATTGTCATATATATATCTATATACAGTGCTGCCACTTTATAAAATCACTTCTGTCCGAAACCTTTTTTATTTTATTAACTGGTTGATTTTAAAAAATGGTGATCTAAAATTCTGCATCTTTTTTCAAAATCCAGTTCACAGACAACGTAATTAAAACAAGATTATAAAATATGATATAGTAATGTGATTAAAATATTGCTTGATTCTGGTTTGCTTGGAACTCACTATGATTAATCTTTCAATAGTATTCTTAAAATTGTAAAATTGACTGTAACTAAACTTATGTACAGTGGAACCTTGATAACTCTAATCGTCAAGGGATGTTAAAATAATTTTGACTTATCGAAAATTAGAGTTATCGAAATGCTGTTAAATTTGCCAATATACTGCAAATGATTGTTGTATAATAATATTGTAGGCCTACATAGA
>WUQG02454358.1:0-12726 GCA_011317285.2 Androctonus mauritanicus
GGCCAGATGGTGAAGGATGGGGTCACCAAGCCGGGTCCAGCACCCCGAAAAAACTTTTCAGGAGTTACCAGACCCGTGACTCGAGCCCGGGTCCTCCTGCGCGGCACGCCGTCACCGTTACCACTTGGCCATCCGGCCACACTGGTCAGCTTAATGATTGTAAAGAACAGTTTGCGCTTTATTTTTGTTTCATGATATGTGGATCATCTGTATCAAACTGCACCAAATACAATGCTCACCAAAAAATAATAATCGTGTGTAATAGACACTTGTAGAAAGCAAAGAAATCCAACATTAAAATACCCAATAAAAATCAAAAATTTTTAAAGAGTGTGATAAAACCAAACCAAATAAAAGTAATAACATTAATTTCATTAATTTTTTGCATTTGTAAATGTAAAAAATTAATTGTAAAAATAGTTCAAAAACTCATAATTCATGCAAAAAGTTATGCCTAAAATACCGCTATTTGATAAGAAAGGTTATAATTATCAAAATTTCAAATAAAATTTTAAAAACAGAATGATTAAAAAGTCGTAAGCGTCTGGCAATAAAATATGGGTACTCTAAAATGTGCTTCAAAATAAGTTCACAGTTGCAAAGATTGCAAACTGATTACTCTTTTCATTTATCAACAATAGGCAACAGTGGATATTCGGTTGTGTCCTAGTCTTTCTAGGATTTTTCTTTTTCTAATTTATATAGTAGCTTAATTGCAAATATTAGAAAATTGATTTGATATCGTGGCGGGTGCTATAGGTATGATCGTCCCAGGTATGCTAAATTTATAAGAATGGCAAAAATTTATGATCCCTCTTACAACGCGCTGTGTTGTGTCATAGGCAAAGTCGCAGGTCGCATTGTAGAGTAGGAATGAACTTAACAGTGATTTCTGAGTCACCGGTTAACCAGAGACAGCGACTTAAAAATAAAAGTGATTTTTTAACAGCGACCAGAGATCGCTGTAAAAATCATTGTTATGTTTAAGTGATGGATGTGTGGGACGGTGACCAGCGTTCAGCGCTGCGTTGAGAGAGAATTATTCTTGTCGATTCAATGTATTAATGCAATAATATATACACAAAGCACAAAGTTTTTAATTATTTTATATTATTGTAAAGAATAAAACTCCGCTATATTAATTTGAAAATAAATTCCCAACTCAATGTGATGCCGTCAGTTTATATAGTTTATGTAGTTTCTTTAAATTCTAATTAAAAAGTAAAAAGATTGTTTATGACTTGGTCGGCATTTTATATAGAAAAATGGAACTTTTAATTTATAATTAATCATTAATAATGAAAAGTTGTAAATTATATGGAACAAATAATTCAAAATCAACGATACATATCTAAACTTATCTCTTCTTTTATAGATTTTAATCTTTAATTTTAATTAAGAGATTTTGTTAGTGGAATCAATATTACTTTTTTCGATGTAATTTAAGTCAGATACTGCAAGCTGCAGTAGCTGGAATAGCCGTTTATCTCTAGCATCCGGAGGAAAGTCCTCTATCTGTCACATGTCGCTGAGAGCCGCTTCACGGAACTAGGAGTATGGTACATACGCACTAGATCGGTCGCTGTTAAAAGTCATTGGTAGCTGTTGTCAAATCGCTACTAACGACAGTAATTTTCAATTGTTAACGACTAAATCACCCGTAGTGAAATATCCCAAAACACTATTGCAGAGTCCAGCACTATTTAGCGGCGGCAAACCAACCGCACACACATGTCGAAATGACTTCCCAGCCGATTTGACAAACGCTCCATATTAAACGCATGATGCTGCGAGCCATTCGCAAACTCAAACATACCTCAATTGACTAGTTTTCATATATTATAACTGGTCTTCCGCTATACAGTACAACATTTTTGTTCAATATGTAATTTAGATCTTTGTAATGAATGAATTATTCATTTGTCCTATAGGTTAAAAAATTATTTTTCTGATTTACGCAAAAGTCGGTTTATCTCGATTCAAATTATTTATGTAAAGTGGCTTATACAGTTATTGCCGCTTCAAAATAGTTCCAAAAACAGAACTGTCTGAGCACAATTAGTCTAAATAATTAGACAGAATATGCGAACAGCGATAAAAACGCTCAAATGTGACTAGTAAACAAGATAACAAACTGCGACCATGCCTCTTGAATGTCCATATTTATGGTAATAAAGAATGGCGGGTCGACTTGTTACCGAGTTTGTAAAAAAAAACACTTCGTGTTTTTTCGGCCTTATTGATAATTGCAAGAATAGTAGCAATTTGTCAAGATTAAAGCGATAATAAAACAACTTATTTAAAATTTTGGTCCAACAAACAATGCTATACATCAAAGAGAAGAGTTTCAGATTTTATATAATTTATTGATAATAAATATAATTATTGTAGAATTATTATTATAAAATTTGTTATAATAATATAACAAAATCATCACATATATTAAAATATTACAATAATTTATAGAATAAAAAAAATTATAGCATTTTTAACGACATCTATCGACTGAACTTCAATTGTAAATAGTCCTTGATGTCGTCTGCAAGGAGAAAAGAAAGTTTGATTTACTTTGAAATTTAAACTGTACTTAATAAGTTATAACAAATCGATAAAAAATGGCAACTCACGCTGAGAAATTGGCTGTAAGTGATTACTTTTATATAAAAATGAATTAATCAGTTTAATTAATATATAAATTTTTTAATAAAATTAATTTATTAACATTATAGATTAAAAATTAGACTTAAATACTTTTAAGTTTTATTATATTCTTAATTTAAAGTAAAAAATTTGCTGATATTTAAAACAAAATCTTATTTAATAACTAGGAATGAAATGGACGAGTTTTATTATTATTATTATAAATAGTAATACAGTATATTATAAATTATTTAAAACTTATAATAAATATTTAGTTAAGATAATATGTACCATCAAAACAGACACATAAAATAATAATACAGTAATTTCCAATATTATAAAATTTTATAATGCTAAATTATGCTTTATTTTCTTTTGTCTGTTATTCCCATTCATATACAGTACATCCATAGTTATTCCATAGTTATTCCAAATATGCCCAAAAAATAGTATTTTTTTATTTCACAGCAGTAAAATAGCTAGCGAGATATTAAGACTTTCATGTTGTTTAATGATGATGATTTCATGACTTTCATTTTGACAAAAGCCTTCAATTTGATTGATATTTGATAATGCTAATCAAATATAAGATTTCAATTGAAATTAATTGTGTTGGGTGAAAGTTACTATTAAGATTAATTATTGATACTGCTCTAATGAGAGTTATTGCTACAGTCTTAACTATCATTGTGTATTAAGATGCAAAATTTCAGTACTGCACTGTATGCATAATAAATGAAGTATTTTGGGTACCAAAATTTTTTAATGAGAATTTGTATTCTCAGTGTGCTGAGAGAATATGATATGAATGAATAGATATTTAGGACTGATGATTATGTATTTAGGTGAATGAATACATGTTAAGATTAGTTTCTATTAGGCAAACACAAGTGAATAAGCATGTTCTAATGAAAGGTAGTCTGTTGCTTGTGCTCATAAGCAATGTATTTACGTCATCTGTGACAGTATTCCTTTGTTAGTGATCCATCTGCTACTACTGTTGGGAATTGAGTTTGTCATTACATATTTATTTATTTATTTATTTATTTATTTATCTCAAAAACTACACCCTTTAAAAACACAAACGGGTGTCCCGCTCAAACCAGAAAAATAGAAGTGCTGTACAGATTATTAAATGATTTAGAGGTGCAACAAAAAAGATTTCATAGTTTTTGCTAGGCGATGTTTCTGAATTCGAATCAGGTCAGTATTTCTAGTATTAATTTGGGGTACATTATAGCAGATAACATCTGCTGGAAGAAAACCATGAATAAATTTAAATAATAATCTTATATCTTGACTGTAATTGATGAATTCGAAAGACGGTACCGAAAGACAATCGAAATTGGTTGAAATAGCAGAAATGTTGTTACCCATCAATAATTGTCGAATACTACTAATAGCTTGGTTGTACGATCTAATCAAATTCTCCAGATAAACAGCAGAAGCAGATGAATAAATTGAAATGCCATAAGTTATAACAGAATCAAAATTAGCTAAGAACCAGATATGATAAGCATTGCTATCAGATAAGTTTCTTAAATAACGTCTGGTAAATTCACTTTTTTTATACAAATTATTAATTAAATATTGAGTACGATGCTTGTATGTGAGCTCAGGATCGAAAAAAATACCTAAATCTGTATGCAATAAAACAAGAATAATGAAAGTTTCCTGTAAATTAATTGGAGAAACTTGTTGAGTGTTATATACAGAAAAAAATCATGTAAGCAGTTTTGCTGACATTAACATTTAAATTATTGGAGGTAAACCAGTTCACGATATAATCAAAGTCATTTTCAAGTTCGGACTGTTCAGTGTTAAAAAGCTTAAAATCATCAGCATATCCCAAGATCGAAGAACTAATATTCAAGCTAAAAACAGGGTTAACATATAAGACAAAAAGTAAGGCACTTAACGGAGAGCCTTGAGCAATTCCAACTAAGGGTGTATAGTTAACAGAAGTAAGACCATCACAAAAAACAAAGAATTCTCTGTTTTTTAAATAGTTAATAATCCAAAAAGTAAATATATAATCAATATCAAAGTCATTAGTTAGTCTGGAATAAAGTTTACTAATATTGATAGTCAAATGCTGCTGATAAATCAAGCAAAAGAGAATGAGTCTTCCTCTTCATTTCAGAATTATTATAAATGCAGCTAGTAAACTGTACAATATTTGTTATCGGAGATCTGTTTTTAATGGTGTAATGTTGAGCAATGGAAATATGATTCTCAACTTGAAAATAAACATATTTTAAAAGTAACTTCTCAAAAATACGTAAGAAACAATCAGTAATAGTAATAGGTCGATACAAGGAAGGATTAGTTGGATTCTTATGCTTTTTCAATATTGGAATCAGTTTGAATCTACTCCATCTCTGAGGGATGTAGCCTGTCTCTAATATTAACTTAAATAAAAAAGTAATATGAGGAAGCAAGTTGGGTGAAGTTCTCTGATAAAATAAAAAAGGTATTCCATTGGGACCTTTCGAAAACTTATTATTGCTTCTTAGTGCGATCAAGATATCCTGTTCAGTAATATCGATTTTTCCCCTACTTAAGTCTGGAATCTTGAAATCAGTAGTATCTACATGCGAAAATTTGAAGTCAAATGCATCACAGATCTCAGAAAATAGCTGTGGAGAAGAATAAGTCGTAGTAGATTTATTTTGATATGAAATAGAATTTAGAGTTGTCCATAATTTCCGATTATTTCTAGGGTTGCAAATATTTCTCTTTAAATATTGTTGTTTGTCAATATACAAGCTCTTAAAGTGTTACAAAAAACGTCTATTCAGCACTATTCAGCAGTAACCATATTATACATACTTTATTGCTAAACACAAACGTCTTTGGTCGCGTTAGCGGCCATCATCAGGTTCACAAACTAAAAAGAACATTAGCTAATAGAACAGATAATAGATTATCTGTTCTATTAGCTAATGTTCATATAAACAGATTAGCTAATAGAACATAGAACAGATAATGTTCTTTTTAGTTTGTGAACCTGATGATGGCTGCTAATGCGACCGAAAACGTTTGTGTTTAGCAATAAAGTATGTATAATATGGTTACTGCTGAGTAGTGCTGAATAGACATTTTTTGTAACACTAAGTCCATAGAAAGCAGTTAAACTGAAACATGAATTACAAGCTCTTACAATAATCCTGTTTCAAATTAAGGTAAAGAAATCTATCAGAAAAAAAACCATGTTTTGACCAAAATTTATATAATTTATTAATTCTGGATTTCATTTTCCTAGTTTTTGAGGAGATCCAAGGAGGTTTATAAATTCTTTTAATTCGAATTGGGACATATTTAGCAACTATATTATCTATCCAGGCATATGATGAAATAAAGACATTATCTAAATCTACATTAGTTTGATATATATTATGCTATGGAAAACTTTCCATTTCCAAAATAATCTTGTCCCAATTACAATAACTTCAATCTCTATGAGTGATTAGATTAGGACCGTAATGCAATCCAAGCAATGATCGAGACATAAAAGTAATAGGTACATGATCAGCTTGAAACTCAAAGCTGGCTTCTGCAAACTATCATCGATTGAAGTAAAAAATAAATCCAAGTAGTTTTGAGCTCGAGTAGGGAAATTTACAACCTGATGTAAATTAAATGAAATATAAATTTCATCAAGAAACTCGCACTGAAATTCAAACAAAAATTGATAGAATGGTCAATAATCAGGCCAAGAAATATTGTAAAAGTTAAAATCACTGCATAAAATTACATGATAATTCCAGAACCTATTAAGCAAGCCTCTTAACTGATCGATAACAACAGATTTGTCAAAAGCAGATGCAGAGGGAGAAAAGTATATACAAGCCAAGAGCAGTTTAAGATGTGAAAATCCGATTATAACAGAATCGCTTTCTGCAAACAAGACATTGGCAGACGGAAAATAATTTCTATAAGATATAGAAGAACCTCCGCCTTTTTTGCTGAGCCTATGGGTCTCTACCAGACTGTATCCATAGAAATCGTACAGAGAATAGAGATCAGAATCGAAATCAGTACACCAGTTTCAGTCATACACATAACATGATAACCAAGTGTAAGAATCATCTCTAATTGATCAATCTTGTTCTGTATTGACTGTACATTTTGGTAGAACAACGAAAAAACTGAGTCATGTTGCAAAGAACACTGTAATTGCTATGAAGTGTTCACAGAAGTAGAGTTATCTGTTATATCATGACAAGGAGTCTCCAAGTGACCAACAATAGCAGAGGAAGTCATATCTAATTTGTCCAAATTAGTCTTTACTTGTGAAATGTGATCCGAAGGACGGTCAACAGAATAAAATTTCCGGACAACAATATGTTTTAGCCAAAATGAAAGATCCATCAGATTCATCAGCGCATTGGCAGGGTCAGAGATACAGAAGGATGCATAACTCGGATATCTGGTTTTGCAACGAAAAACTTTGATCAATAAGTTAAACTTAGATCTTGATAGAATGTAATGTTTAATGTCATTTGTAGAAGTATCAGGATGAAATCAATAGATGAAAATTTTCTCAAATTGCTGATAAGGTTCGATCACTTTCAAACAAGAATTAGAGTCAAGTACTGCATCTTCAGAAGGTTGAGGCAGCGTATTAAGTGCCTGTGCCTTACGAGTGCTGGCAGTAATTTCAGCATAAGATTTCTTGCAGTTAACAATATTATTCTCAACTGCTTCACGGACACTGTTGAAATTCGTGCCGTCAGTCTCTACAACTACAGCCTTCTGGCCAGCCATTCTGTTAATATCTTGAATTTTCCCAGAAAGAAAAATTGGAGCCCGTGAATCTCCAGTCAAAACACCTTTATCTTTGATTAAAACAATTAGTGTCTCCAACTGTGAATTAATATCTCGGGTAACACTAAACTGCGTCTGACCAAGCTGAAGTAAATTATCAAATTTCTCATTCATTTGGTCTATTTTATCACTAAGTATGTGAACTTTAGAAACTAGAAATTTATATTGACTGTCTATTTCTTCTAGGTAATCAGACACCATATGAGCACTTACTGACTTGAGCGCTGCCCCCAAGGTGTCTGCGAAAACATTCAATAACTGAGAGACAATGTGATCACAATTTGTCCTAAATACATCCTGTAACATACCTTGAAATGACACCAAGTCATTTTGAAGCATACTATCAGTAACGGGCAAGGGTGAAGCTGCAAACTGACTTTCCTGTAATTCTGGTCTAGAATTGGCACAATCAGCACATTTCTATGACTCTCTGTTATTCTTTGACATTTTCCTAAATTGATGAATAGAAATTTTGACACAAACTAGATGAAAAACATGGGAATTATTCTCGGCACACAATAAGATATCTTCATTGGCAGAAAAGTGTCTTAAGCAAGCATGACATGCCACCGTGCCATTCTCAACTAGCACCATCTCCAATTAATATAATAATGAATATTTAATTGCCACTGAGAGTATAAATGAAACAATTTTATTATTATGAATAATCATCTGGAAAAAAAGATAATAGCTGATTTCATTATTTCATAATTTGTCAGAAACAAGAAAAACATAAATAATTTTTGCAAAATCTTTATTTCATTATTTATATACACTATTTTCTATATTACTACTTATCTTATTAAAATTAAAAAGCAATCAGAATTTTAATAACAACATTGTCATAATAAATTAAAAACTATACTAATAGTTAAAATAGTTGCAATATTTATTTATTTATTGGAAAGGATGAAATAACAGTTCTTCATTCTGTTGCAAAACAACTCTTCAAATGACTCTTTACACTTAAGCATGAATTTCCTTTGATGGTTTGTGGGTTTACTGCCTTGCCTTGAAACATAACTAAATGCAAATGAATGCTTTCATAGGTGTCTGTCACCATTTACATTATACTGAATGTTTATTTGCTTGTGCTTGTCTGATGTAAACTCATTTTGTACTAGAATTTAATATGATTTGCAGGTCTGTATGACTATTCTATGAAAGGGAAGTTGTGAAATTAGATTTGAAGAGATATGATGAAAGAAAATGCTATATGTTAGTGACTGCTTTCTCTCTAAGAAAGAACATGATCTGAGGAAATTTTGGTGAATGGTTGAATTAGCCATATGAGGAAAAGCATACAAGAATAAATGCAAAAATAGATGAAAGTATGTATAATTCCTGACTTTGAGTTAATTTATTCCTGAAATCTGCTCATAAAGTAAAAACTCATATACTGGAAATTAATTTTTCCCATAAACATAATGTTAAAAATAGATTTTTTTTTCTCAACAAAATTTGACCATGATAAAATTAAAGTTAACAAAATCAATAGTTTATGATGAAACAATGATTCATTTATCTAAAGAAATGAAAAGATGAGCCTTTAAAATTAAGAAAATTATAATAATGAAATTATTTGTCATAACAATGTTAAAGAATTTTTATTCATCATCATTGACAGATAATTAGATGAACTTTTATATAGATGAACTATTGTTTAGGCACAATCTGGGAGAAAAGTTATTCAAATAATATTCCAATAAAATTATAGCAGCCATTGCTTGCTGCTTCTTGATCTGCATTTCTAATTTGTTTTGATTTTATAACAGATAAGTTTTTTATAGTGTGGCGCCTGCCTCTAGATGGCAGTTTGAACGAGGAGCCAGTTTTTGAATCGATCAGCGCCTTCTGGACCAGTTTCTCTTTTTGACTTGGTATGGTGACACATGTTCGCTGAGACTCGACACATTATTTTCTGAGTGTAACTAAGTCTCTCTCTACTCTGTTTCTAATCTGTAAATTATTGTACATAGCAGTATAATAAATATTACTTATATATAATCGACAAGGTGTGTGTGAATTAAGGACTGCTACAATAGAAACTCAAGTGTACTATATTGTAACCTCATACATGGTTTGAAATGCTGTATTTATGATTGTTTAGCATTTATTGCAATTAATGCTCATGTTTTTGATTTTGTTAATATTTTATATCCAAAAAAAATACTTCTAAATTGAGAACTACTTGTATTACTGTTTTGAAATGGTTGAAAAGCATACAAAGTATGCGATTGTACTAGATTTTATCCTATATGAGATTGTGTTAAATGGAGCAAATCTGTAGCAGGTGAATGAATTTATTTACTTGAGAAGTAATTTAAATGAAAAGATAATATTGAAGTCAAGATTTTGAGAAAAGCAAATACTGGATTGAAAGTTGTGGGTACATTTAGAATGTGAATTTATGAAAGAATGCTAGAATGCTTGTGTATGCTAAGGTGATGTATTGAAGTTATATAGGATTGACCTGATTATTATATAAAAGATATTGAAAATTATTTAATTACAATAGAGAAGAGAGGTACAATTGGAGTGAGAAAGTATGATTGTATTTAAATGGGAATGTGATCGATTCACCGAGTAAATCAATTCTGTGTTAATTTGGTCATATGGTACAAATAAGCAAAGAGTGATTGGTAAAATGATTTACTATTAGTAAACTACATTATTATACAAGGTGGAAGAAAAGTTTGTATGCTTCCAAATAACTTGATAACAATCATAAATTTCAAAAATCTGTTAAGGCCAACAAATAGAAAGTCATGGATGGACTACTTAATGATGACCTTCAAATGATCTGATTATGCAAATGAGGATAGTTGCAAATACTATCTCATAAACTGTAATAGATAGGGAAAAATTTCCATTTACAAACTTGTTCAGCATTCAATTCAGAACATTCTAAAAAACTATCAAAATTGGATGAATAGTTCACTCGAAAATAAAATGAAAACATTTTTACTTGCAAAGTGTTGACACTTATTTCTGACATATAAGTAATAAACCAAAACCTTCATATCAATAAATTGAAAACAGAGCCTAATCAACAAGCAAAAACTAATCAAGGATATGCTCAAAATATCTTCCACCAGCACCAAGTACAGTTGAGTATGATGTTGGATGGAATTCCTCACTGCCTATAGAGTATTAATAAAAATCTCTGCATAAACAGTAATGATATGGTCTTGAAGATCCTCTATTGTTCAAGAATGAAAGTTGTTATGACTTCATCAGTTGCTGTTTGTGGGCAAACTGACATTGGACATTTCCAGGAATTGATGTATGATAGATGTGTTTCATTTTTGAATGAATTATTCATCCGATATTGATGATGTTTTTCTGTTGTGTTCGAAATTGAATGCTGAACAAGTTTGTAATTGGAAATTTTTCTTATCTATTGGGGTTTGAGATAGGATTTGCAACTGTACTCATTTGCATAATCAGCTCATTTCAAGATCACTGTCAGGTAATCCACCCATGACTTCCTATTTGCTGGCATTAATAGATTTTTGAAATCTATGGTAGTTATCAAATTATTTGGAAGGGTACAGACTTTTCTTCCAGCCTATATAATAGAGTATTAACTTTAATTCAGAAAAGTAATACAGGTAGTTTCCTCCTTTACAAGCTATCTTGTTCCTGGAGCAAGCTCATTAAATAAAAACTTTTAAACCAAGAATAAATTTCCCATAGACATAATGTTAAAACTTGGAATTCCATTCTGAACAATGCAATTTAACCACAATAAAATTAAGGTCAACAAAATTATATAGTATAGTATATCATTAAACAATGATTTATTTATCTAAATAAATGAAAATGTAGCCTTTAAAATCAAGCAAATTATTATAAATTATTTTGTCATATTAATATTAAAAAATTGTTTTTTATTATTGACAGAGAAATAGATGAGCTTTAATAAAGTGACCAGATTTTTGAACATCAACCCAGGACACACTAGATATTGGAAGATATAAAGGGTGTAAGGTTAAACAAAATCAAAAATTTTTTTATAACCAAGAATGATAAATTCTTTGCTTTTAATTATACAACTTTAAAACAACAACAACAGTATAAAATTTTACATGGTAAAATGTTTTCGGAATATATGGTACTGATGAGGGATGTATAGTGTCCGAAAACGTTTTACCATGTAAAATTTTATACTTTCCTGTAGTGCTTGTTTTAAAGTTGTACAAACATATTTTTTAGAAAAAATGAAAAAAATTTTTTTTGAAAAATAATGAAAAAGTAAATTATTAAAAAATTTACAAAAAGAAAGCAGGAAGAGATAAACATAAACAATAAATTTTTCTATTATTTTTTTTCTTCAGATTTATTCATCCAACATTGGCTGTATTGGGGTGACCATATTCTATGTATAGTAAAAGTTGAGGAGAATTCTTCAGAAGCTAATTTTTTAAAATTAAATCTAATTAATCTTTTTTTTTTTTAATATGAACTATTTACTTATAAGTAAAAAACAGGACAATCAGGAACATTTTATTCAAGACTGGGACAAATATGGGTCATTTTTTTGAGCTGGGACAGACTCAAAAACCAGAATTGTCCTAGCTAATCCAGAATGTCTGGTCACTTTTAGCTTTAATCTCATGAATGCTGGTGGTGATTTGAAATTAAGCATAATTAATATGCAAAAAATATGAAAACTAAAATTGTGAAATCTTGTTTAATTTTCATTGAAATCCTTTTGATATTTTCAGTATTTATTGCAGTCTTTCGTTCTCTTTCTAATAATGTAAGTATAATAGCTAATTAACACAAGCACTACACAGCAGTTGTAATTTCCAACTACACTTTAATACAAACATTTTCGATATATTATACATCATCTTCAGGAAAATATATACAAAAATTTAAAATTTATAGAATACTTTATTCTATGAACAACATTAGGTTACTATAGTTACAGGAATTAAACAAAATGCAAAACATAAAAACTATGAAAAAAGTATATAAATTAATAATAATAATAATAATAATAATAATAATAATAACCAACAAAATATACACGCACATCGAAGAAAACAACATTCTCACAGAACAACAGAAAGGCTACCGTAGAAATCACGTGGGGTGCAAAGAACAGCTGATCATTGACACAACAATACTAAAACAAGTACACAGACAACACAGACACTTACATGCAGCGTACATAGATTACAAAAAGGCATTTGACAGTGTACCACATTCATGGCTCATACAGACATTACAACTTTATAAAATCAA
>WUQG02454369.1:0-12725 GCA_011317285.2 Androctonus mauritanicus
CTAAAACATCTCCTGTAGCTATGTCTTGACTCTTGTCCGACATAGCACTTTGCTCCGGAATAGTTCCGTGCTCACACAATACACAACATAATAATAATAATAATAATAATGATGTAGAAATAAACATAATTAATGTACAAAACTAAAAAACATACTGTATATAATTTGACTGTTTAAATTTTTCTCATTTATTCCTATTTTATATATACTCTTTCTTAGATTGGTTGTATTATGTGGAACTTGAAAATTTATAAATTCAAAAGATTTTGAATACTATATAAAGTATTAGCATATAAAGTGATGTTTGCATTAGTATTAATTCGGTATTTTGTGTTATAATTATTAATTATTAAATATAACTTCAAATCTGTATTTCAGATAATTGAAACAAAATTGCAAATAACATTACCGGAAGATCTCAGTTCTTCGTTAATGGATGGTGTGTTGTTGTGTCGTTTAGCAAACTATTTATGTCCAAATTCAGTAGCTAGTGTTCATGTGCCTTCTGTTTCTGTGGTAAGTATATTTAAATTTTCTTTTGCAAGAAAATTTTTATCTTAAAATTATCAAAATTTTATCATTAAATATAATTTTATAGCCTAAGCTAACAATGGCAAAATGCAGAAAAAATGTCGAAAATTTTTTAGAAGCATGCCAATCTTCAGGTGTTCCTCAAGTGAGTTGATCTTTTTTTTTATTCATTTCTATATGGATTTTGATAATTTTAAATTCATTAAGACTGGATTTGAGGAGAAAAAAATTCTAAATGCTGAATAAATGATTTGAATTATCAGAATATTTCATTAAAAGATTTAATAAATCTTTTAATGAAATATTTTGATAATTAAATCTTAAATCTTTTAGTTACAATTAATTGCAAAATTTAAGATAAATGATAATTTTTCCACATTTTTATTTTTTATATAAATAGTATTGAACTGAAGCCAGATCATGTGATAATTTTTAATTTTTCTGAAATATCCAAGCTGATTTACATTTTAAACTTATTTACATGTTACATATAATAAAAATTGTAAACTGTAATAAGAGGATTTTTAAAATTATTAATTTTTAGTTATTTTTAAGTTAGGCATCTGAAATTTGCAGGTTATGTTCCTTATATCTGATTGTTCAAATTAAATTTTAATTTTTTGGAAAATTTATTTAATAAGATAATTTTTGGTCCCTCTTTTAATCTTTCTTATCTTCTTCATTAATGTTTGGTTAATAGAATAATATGGGAGTTTATTATGAATATTACTCAATTGTTTATAGTCGAGAGTTGAGTATTATAAGTCATTAGGTGTCGATACAATTCATATTTTTTTCTGTTTTAATATGTTTTTCTATTTTTAAATCAAATACTTGCTTTAATTTCACTTTTATTTTTAACTTGATCTCCACTATTAACTGATGTGAATTTAATGTATTTGAATTGCATCTTTTTTGTTTATATTATATAATTTTTAAGAATATATACAAAATAAAATCTTTGATTTAGACTTCATAAACATTTGAAATATAATAGTTTATGTTGTATCAATGTAAATAATTTTCAACATCATCAGTACTAAAAATGTCCTAATGATGTTGAAAAAATATATATTTTGAAATTGCATTAAATGAAAAACAACTATTCACTATAGGATAATAAATATAGTAAAATCACAAATAATTTGCAAAAAATTTTCAGATATTTTTTAATTTTTACATTATATAAAAGTGTTATTTACAAATATAGAAATAATAAAGATTTTTATATATATCTAATGCAATGTATATTCTATGACTTTTGGAAATTATCAGTTAAATTCATAAAAATTCAGCATTCATTAATTTTCCTTCATATTCCAATTTATATATTTATTTAAATAAAGAATTAAATGATAAAACTTCATCTAGTAACTGCAAATGGCATCATTATACTGCAGTAAAAGTTGAGAAGTAAATAATACATTATATAATATAAAATAATCATATAACACTATGCACTTCTGATCTAGTTATTCAACTGATAGGTCTATGACCTGCTTCCACTCCTATGTCAGTAATGGGATGATAAAAGTTTAGGCATTTCTAATGTAATTTTTTTATTTATATTAAGAAAAAGTGATTGAATATCAGTTTTTATCATGTTGTTCATTCTTTTATCATAAAAACAAAAAATTGCTGTAAACTGGCTGTTTTAATAAATGTTTAATTCTCTAATTCCAATTTAAATTGAATCATCTAATCTATTTGTCAATTTTGGACTGCCAAAAATTCAAGAACATCTCATCTGAATTTGTCTGAGTTGTTGTATTGTTCCATATCTCTTTCTTAGTTATGTTTATTTTTTGCTCAGCTATCTTGATCTAATAAATTATAATTTGTGAAAATTTGGTTCCTTGTAAATAATATGATTTTGATATTTTTTTCACACAAAACTTGATAAATTAGTTTTATTTAAAAATACTGTTTAAAACTTATAACAGTAAGTTTTATGCTGGAACCTCCTCTTTCAGCATTGTCATGAATACATTCATGCCCTTCTTTAAACTACATTTACCATTCATACACCTGTGTCTTCTTCAGAGTTTGTTTTCTAAATTGTGCTGTTAATCTTTGCAAAACTTCAGCAGGTTTGATATCTTCATAAGAAAATTAATAATAATGTACTGTGCAATAGCTGTACTGGATTTGTTATCTGTTATCTTGACATCAAACAATATTGCCAGAATGTTAATATGAATATATATCATTTTAAATACTTCATGCTTGATGTAAAGATACAATTTGCAGAAACCAAAAGCAGAAGTACAATTTGCAAATCAGAAATTCTGGTCACGACCAAAATTTGCAAAAGACACTTACTCCAAATTCTGATTTTCACACAAATGATCCTTATATTATAGAAAAATCAATAAAAACTGATTGTATAACCTTATCTACAAATACCAAATTCAAATTCTGTATAGATGGAATTGCTTCTAATAATGCATTTAATTCATTAATTTATTTTTGTATTCATTTCCAAACTAAAATAAATACAGGTGTCTTTGGTTTACAAGCTTTCTGTTTATGAATTTTTGATTTAACAGAGAATATAAATTTATACTATTAACTTTGTTTTGTGAAAAAAATATTTGATCATTAATCAATTATTCACTATAATTTGCTTAAATCAATGGTTTTCTTGTTATTTTCTTCACTGATCGTATCAGATAAATCAAATTTATTCTGTGTATTATTGATTTTAACACAAAATTGACTTTTGCATTCACTAGATGATTGAGTATCAAATCTGGTGCTTGGCATATACCAATAATATGACTATCTGTAATATATTTATTGCATATTTCCAAAGGCTGTATAACAGCATTTAACTGTATAAAACAATGATTACACATTGTTCCAAATGTTTAATAATCTAATATATTTTTTTACCATGATATAAATTTGAAAAATGAGAATATTTTTGTTGTTCTGTTGGAAGATGCTAAATTTAACCAATATAATGATTTAAATAAAAAGATTTTTTTGTATCTATTAGTATTGTTAAAATAGTTTTATAATAAAATTTATAATTAATGAATTTTTAATAAATTAAAAACATTAATACTGACTTCTAGAAAATTGGATTTATTTTTGTCGATAATTTATCAGGATGAAGATCTGTGAGAATTATATATAAATTTAAGACAATATTTGATGAACATTTGAAAATTTTTAACTAATAAATAAAACCACAATAATTGGCAAATTTATTTTCTTATTAGACTCAGATTTGAAATAAACTTGGCACTTATTCGTTTTGAAATTCAAAATTAAGTTTGCAAGTAATAGGCTAAATAGATAAAATGTATCATAAACTATTGTATTATAGTATAGATGCTCCTCTAATTTATAATAATTTGATTTATGATGATCCAATATTATGATTGCCCTTACAATATGTTGAACTTGTGTATTTTCATAGAATATTGATTAAAAGTAGTTTTCTTTTATTAAAAATGTAGTAAAGCAGTTACTCATCACCTTTGATGATCCAGACTGAATTTCAAACTATTTTATACCTTTGAGGATTGAGTCAAATCTAAACAATTTTACCATTTTTGGATGATCTGGTCTTCTATTTTCTACTGTTACTATTAAAATTGCTACTGTTGTTGGTCATTTCAACTTATGGTTTTTTGACCTGTGATGGGATTATCAAAACATAACCTCATTTTAAATAGAGGAGCACCTATATTCACAATTATATTTATATTAATGCTTTTGAAATCATTTAACATCATTAGATAAAATGGTAATGACTTTCTGACATCCAAAACCAATTAAAATTTTTTACATTGGAATTAATGTAAAATAAATTTCTGATTTATGAATTTTCACTTAACTAACAGTTTTTAAGGTCCAATAATCTTCATAAACTGAGAATACTATGATGGAAAAAGAAAAAATAATAAAAATGAGAAAAAATGAATAAATTTGAATAAAATAAATTACAGTTAATCCTCCATATTCATGTGTTAACTTTTGCAAGTATGATTATTTATGAGTTTGCTATCAATAAAATAGATAAATTAAATAAGAATTTTTTGAGTTTTGTGGTCTAATGCAGAAAATTGCAGACTGTGTGTATGCTAGAAAATATAAAGAAGAAAATTTAAAGTTTGGTAAATCATAAATGTATAAAATATATGTATTATTAATCTATTATACTATTTATCTGTGTGTTAAATATGGTCAAATAATAATTAGAAGTCCTACTCTCCTAACTTTTGTGAATGTGGAGGATTAACTGTTACTTTATTTTCATAAAAATTACTTGTCAGCCTTCCATATTTGCATAAAAATTTACATCATATAAAAATATTTAGAATTGTTTTATTTTCATAAAAATTCTAAATATTTTTTATACGAATGTGGAATTTTTATTTTTGTAAAAAATTTAAAAATGCATTGAAATTCGAATCTACATATTCTACATGGTAATCACATTACATTATGGACTCAGTTATAGGAATATTAGAAGATTTAATGCAATATTATTGTAATTAAATAAAATGTAAATTATAAATTTAAAAAACTAATTGAAGATCATTTTTAAGTATCTACACGTTAGATTCAGTCAGATGAATTAGTATATAGATTAGCTGGAGAATTTCAGAATTCTTGCAGAATTTCATTCAATTTAGTTGAGTCATAGTTGTCCGTGCCCACTTATGAGTATGAATATAAGTAATATATCTGGATCTATCTGGTACAATGCTTAAGTTAAAAAAATATGTAATTAAAAGTATATCTTAAACTCTTTTGTTGTATATGAGATCTAATATTATGTATAATGCCCATAAGAATGAAAAAGAGCTGATAAAATCTGTAGCAGTAATCAAATGTATCTGGAAACCTTATAAATAAGTTAGATCTTAGCAAAGAGGAGATACACAACTTCTGTAAATTTGAATATTGCATTAGTAAATACAAAGCAGATGCTAAGCACAACTTGGTAAAGATGAAGGTGATAGAACTTAACATATGGGTTCGATGAAATTGGTTCATATATCAATTCAATAATTATTCTGTATCTGTATTTCTGAGATTTATATATTTTTTTGCATCTACCAATAGAATTAAAATGAAATGGTGATGATAATTTTAATCTCATTTGAAAATTTTATAGTTGCTATTTGTCTTGATTTTGTGGTAGTTTCAATGAATCATCAGAAATTATTTTGTAAATTACATTATTCTGAAAGTCAATAAAATGTTTCAAAATAGTGAAATTTTAATCTTCTGTTTAAATTTTTTTTTTTTTAATCAGACATTTAATTCAGAGGTTTAAATAAAAAGTCAACTTTAACTTAAGATTAATATTACATTTTTGATTGGATTCAAAGTAAAGTCAGAATAGTATCTAGTTATTTGTTTTTTAGAAAATGTGAACAAATTCTTGAATGAAAGAGACTGGATCACTAAGGAAAACAATAAAAATCCTCTCAGTACTATTATTTGATGGCAGTAAAAGTAAAAATTCTTAAAAGATAAACTTGACTGTCACTTTTCTTTACTAAAATATATAAATTTTGAACTGAGAATTTTTTGTAAAGTAAGAGGTTCTAAAGTGCCACATTTTAGACAGTTTATTATATTTATTGCATTATGTTAATTAAGAAAAAATCTGAGAGCAATTCAAGTTCAGTTATATTATGATTAAAAATAGTTAAAGGTTTTTCATTCTAATTTGCAAAAATGTTTTATGCATATGTTATATCTAAATATTTGATGCATATACAACATTTAAATTCTATTAAGATGGTTGTAGAAAGTTATTATTTAGCTATTGGGATTTTACTAAAAATTTTTATTTTAATATATTTCTAAATGACGGTTATTTTGAGCCATTTATCAAAAATATTCTTCCTTCATTATTATTTTTACTTCATTTATTGCTTCCATTATTGAAGATAATAGATGCTCAACATCAGTGATAAGATATAGAATGACTTTGTAATATATAACAGGAATATTAATGTTTTATATAATAAAAATATATGGTTTTATAATTCAGAAAAAAAAATCTTATTACTGAATTCCGAAATGAAAAATTTTTCTTTTAATAATTTTAACACTTTAAACACACATTTAATTAGTAAATTGCACAGTTATGATAAATATTGGAATTTAATGATTAAACAGCATAATTTATAAATTTCAGTTACAACCAAGAGGAAGTAAAATAAGAATAAATCAGTCAGAATATTATCAACATACCTAAATATTTCAATATTCATTATAGGTTCCTACATAATTTTTTATTTCAGGAAGAAGCATCCAAGATGCAAGTAGCATTTTCCATTCAAGCCTTACTTCATTCTGCTAGAAAACAATCTTCAGTTTCATCTTCCACATCTGATATAATACTCTCTTACTTCCTCTTGATTGTGTTTATTGGAACTTGTTGCCTACTTTACTTTTATCATCCGTGAGAAGAATAATATAAAAATTAACAAATTTTATTATTTTTTTTTATGTGAAACTTAAAATATAGAGTGCCAAAGCAAAAATGGTAAAATTACTCAGGTAAAATGACATCTCTTAATATAGTGAGGAAGAATTAATGATAATTAAGAGATGTAAAGTTAATTTTAATAGGAAAAAATATTTTGATAATTTTTTTAAAATAAATTTTATTCTAAAAAAAAAAATACTGCTTTAATATATTATATTTCTGGTACTTAATATGTTCCAAAGTTCAGTTAAAAATGGATTTGTGTTTATCTGTTTTTTCTTTCATAAAGTTTATTATTATTAACAATATCAAAGAAATTGCCAAAGACGCAACTTTTAATCTAGTCAGAATATAAATAATATAACTGCAATAAAATGACAAGAGAATTTGTTATAGTGTGTCATCAATCATTCACTGAAAATAAATAAGTGAAAATTGTATTAGATAAAGTTACATCATACGAAATGATTAAATTTATCAACTTTTAATTTATATCTTAAAATATTCATTCTTATTTGTTCATTATATACATACATTGAATAGTCAAGTCATAAAGTTTAATAATAATTCAGCAGCTCCATTAAAGTGTCAATTTTAATATTTTAAACATGAATTAAGTGTCATAAATGTATTTGATAATTTCGTTAAGTACTAAATATTAAGAAAAGCTTTAAATCTATTTATACAATTAAATATTTTTGGGACCATCTACGTCAACATCTAATCATCCATGTAAATTTTTCTCATATTTTTTAAAATGTGAATATTTATGATAATTCACAGTATTAATAATATTTCTCATAAAATCAGTATTAACCAAAATTTTATGAAAATATATAGATATGTAGATGATGATGATTTTGTATAGTTTTTGTAAACTTTAAATTAAAATAGTTATTTTCTGTATAATTTATGTAAAGTTAAAATTAGAATGTTTTTAGTAGTTAAGATGTTATCTATAAATTTTTATTGTGTTTACAAATTTTTTTAAATATATTGTAATTTTTTAAGTATCCATATAATGCCATGTTTTCTAAGTTATATATTGTTTAATTTGTTGAATTTATTTATTGAAAAAATTAGAGGGATGTTTTTAAATCAAAGAAAACTGAAAGTAAACTTATATATGTTTTATTAATGTATTTTATAGTGAAAAATTAATTTTTCTAATACTATCTTATTCAAAGAAATTCATTTGGGCACACATATTTATATACTGAAGTTTCTAAAATGATTATATTGTTGTGCAACTTCTTAGCCACATTAATATAACTTTTGCGATATTCCTTAAATCCTAACTTTTTATCAAAATGAAATTTCCAAGTGCCTAAAATTATTCCTGTTATAAGTATTATTATTATTCTTATATTGTTTAATCTACTTGAAGTTAATATATAAAACTAAAGAATTGTTAATAACTAGTCGAAAGTTCTTTCTTTTTATATATTGCCCGAATTGGATTCAAATAATACGATACTATTTTATATATATATATTAGAAAATAATTAAATTACAATAGCTTTATGTAATTATTGATTTATATTTTTTAATATGAAATTAGAACAATTTATGTATTAAGGTTTTAATAAACTATCTATAAAAAATTTTTTGTTACTTTAATTTTGTTTACGCTCAATTTTATTTTTATTATTTTTATTTTGCATGCTTAATTATAAAGAATGAAATAAATTAGTTTATTTATTCTCCTCTAAAAAGACAGGCTACAGTCATTGACAATGGAGATTTCGCTAATACTCATTTATATGTGAAAAAATAAATACGACAGATAAATATATAAACAAACATATTTCGAATATTTATTGAAAATTACAATTAATAAAATTTTATAAACGATTGGTTTGTATCTTATTTTGTATTAATTAAAAAAAAAAAACCTTATAAATAATTTGTAATAAATTATAAATTTGTCGTAACGAGATTTTAGAATTCTTTTAATTGTTATATTTTTTAAATTATTTGTGAACATCACAATCTGGAAATTTAACAAAAAATATATATATATATAAAGGTAATCATTTAGAGAATTGTATCGCTAAAATTAAAATATAACTGATTTTTAAAATTTTATATCGGATTTCACAAATCTTAACATTATATAATGACAATTTTTTTTGACTTTTTAAATTTAATTATAATTATTTTTTTTAGAAACTATAAATCTACTATTATAAAACAGTAAAAATTATACCAAAAATTACAGTTCAGACTTAGAGTTTAAACTGTATTTTGTTCTCGAACTTTTACTGTTGTTAGTGTTTTGTTTACTTTCGGTCATTTATAAATCTGCTATTTACATTACAAATAATTTATCACTGAAATCTATAAATGAGTATTATAAATGCATTTTATCCAAAACAAAAAGGTGAAAATCATCCACATCCTTTCCAAGAATCTTTGGAGGCAAGTTTGTTTTAAATTTAAGAACTTAAGGAATTTTATTTTATTTTAAAATTTATTTTTTCTCTTCTCTTAAAATTAATTTAAAATTTTTCTTTTTTCTCAGTATTCTATTTTTTTTTTATTTAAAATGTAAAACAAAAAAATATGTATTAAAATATTTTCAACTGAAAAACTTGAATATATTCAATTTTATAACAATTAAAATTAATACAAATTTATTTATATAAATCAAACTTACATTTATATTATTTTTTTAGGAACTTATGTGTTCTTCTCAAGATGTATTGGAAGAAAGAGGCGGATTGGTTCGTGTTTCTATCACAGTACAAGAGCTACTTAGACAAATCGAACAATAGAAACTAATTAATGTAATATTGTATTAATATTATTTTTTGATTATAAGTCTAATCTAATATATATTACTTATATATAATATCAAATATATTTATTATAAATTAAAGAACAATTTAAAACATGAAATTATTGAAAAACTGCCATGAAAATTCCTCAAAAATGATTTTAGTTAGTCAACAATTAATTTATATATAAAAATTAAAGAAATTTTTTCTTAACTTTAATATTGGTAAGAAGAAAACATAATTATAAAAATATACATATGTATATCATGAAATATAGATGCTTCTTGATCTATGAATGAATTACATTTTTGGAAGGAATGCATGTCAAATTTTTTATAAATTTGAAATTGAATTCATGTAAATTATAAGATAATTATAAAAGTAAAAATATTATACATTGTATATATAGTATACCTATAAGGCAAGAAGTACTTAACAACTATCATAATTTGATCCATATGTACAATATATAGTATATTAGTTTAAATAGTTATTATACTGTATGATAACATTACTATCAAAAGTGAATTTTTGTCAGTAATGTTGTTGTTGATATTAATTACCATTAGACGTCATAATTATCTTTGCAGTTTTACTGCATGAAATTACAGCAGTGCTTTATACTAAATTATAATGACGATTTAAAAAATATTTTGATGTCTGAATTTTTTTGCATAAAGTCAAATTTACATAAACAAGGAGTGCCTACATTAAAAATGATTTTTTTAGATATTTTATTTTTTGATAAATACAGTATATTATCTATTGACAGATAAAGATTAAACATTTTATACAATAAAATATTTAATAACAAAAATATCTTATAGTCACAAAAAAAACTATATTTGATTAGTTATTTAGCATTTAATAATATGAAAGTTGCAAAATCTAGTTTAAATGTATTATCTCATAGCAAAGTTTTTCTATAAAAAAAAAAAATTATAAATTATATAAATTATTGAAAATATTCATTTCCAATAATTTATTTTAACTATTTAAATTTGAAAGAAAATTATCAGTATTTCTGAAAAAGTTAAAAGGAAGCAAACTTTTATCATAATTTATTGAACTATTATATGTTTGTTCATGTTTTTGTTGTAGATTTTATGACTGTAAGCATATATATGTAACCAAATTGACAAATAGGTCCTAAATTAAGATAAAACAAACTCTAAACTAGCTTACAGAACTTTAAAATAAAATTTAAAATGTAGGAGCATTTTCGGGCTGGACTTGCCCCTCTTCTGTTGCACAGAGAAAGTGAGCATTAACAGAGAACTTTAACGGAATATCTCGCCCTATTTCCACTTCCCCTTGCCTATCATTTTATTTCACCTGCACAACCTGTTTGTTTTTATCATTTCCCTGACACTCGGGATTTAAATTACACTTAACACTTATTTTTACAGATGTTCTGTTAAAGTTTTCTGTTAATGTTCACTTTCTCTATGCAGCTGAAGAGGGGTAGTCCAACCCAAAAGCACTCCTGCATCTTTAATTTTATTTTAAGGTTCTGTAAGCTAGTTTAGATTTTGTTTTATCTGTATATATAACATATGTTTAACTCATTTCTTATATTATTAAAATCAATGATGATATTGCACAATTCATATATATATCATTTCTCACTGCTTTGTAATTTTTGTTAGTTGTTAGGCATTTGCTTTGAATTATCAAATTCTCTATGTATATGATATATGAATTATGTCTATAATATATGTTCTTGAGATAAACTTATTTTATTTGATTTTACTGTTAATATAAAAATATTAACAGTAAAAAATATATATTTCATTAATATATATGTATTTTGCAGTTTGCATAAATAATTAAAGTGGAGTGTTTTATATAAATCAAATTTAAAAAAAAAATTGATTTATGTAAAAAAATAAAATTGGGAAAATAACTTTTTAACAAAAATTCTGGAGATGGATAGAGTTCCAGTAAGTGCTTAATTTATTCTTTCATCATATGACTTGGTATAGTTCCCTGACTGAAAAAAGAAAACATTGAATAAAACATAATAAACAGTTTTTTCTCTACTGCCCTTCAAAGTTTGTAAATGGCAAAAAAGACAGTCTATATGGGTAGAAAAACACACAAATGTTGGCAAAAACAAATTTTTATTAACTAAAATGCTTTCATCTGTAGACACAATCCTCTTCAGCAGTACAGTAACATAAAACTGTCTTAAGAGTTCTATGAGTTAAAACTCTTAAGGTAGTTTTATATTACTCTACTTCTGAAAAAGACTGTATCTACAGTTGAAAGCATTTAACAAAAACTTACCAGCATTTATATATTTTTCTGCCAGTAAAGTACTACTTTTTTGCTGTTTATAATAAAACTATATTGTACCTGTAATATGATATTTTAAAATTAACATTGCAATATATATAACAGAAATAAGTCAAATAAATTGAAAATTTTAATGAATAAAAATTTCTAAATTTTATGATGAGTGGGGAAATATAAACAATAATATAATTAATTGCAATTATTTTATACAATCCTATAATTTTGCAAAAATATAAAATACATTTATTTATTTTATATCTAAGTATTAATATATATGATATTTTGTTTGATTTTACATCAAGTTTATATAAAATTTATAATAGGTAAAAAGCCAGCCTATCCATAAAAGTATTTAATACACTTGTCAAGAATATTAAGTTATAAATATAACAAATGTTACAAGTAAAAATATTTAAAATTTTTTGAAATATTGCAGTTTATATAAGACTTTCAGGCTAATATAATAATTCGTTAATTGCAATTTTATAAAAAGTAATCATTGGGACAATATCAGATTAAATTTTGATTACTCTACAGGGTGTTCTGTTAATGGACTGACAAATTCAGAGGATTGTCAGTAGATATCAAGAGGAACAAAAATTGCAATGGAACATGGTGTCGCAAACCATGTTGAGAGGATAAAAATCGCGAAA
>WUQG02454380.1:0-12725 GCA_011317285.2 Androctonus mauritanicus
CGTTAAATATAATTATTACATACAAATTTAAGTTAATCCGATTATATTTATATTACATATGAATATAGACATATAATATATAGATTATTATATACTGTATAATCTAATGACGTAACATTCATTCCAAATCGAGATCGATCAATAATAATGTCGAAAATAATTTAGAATTAAATACAGCATTGTTAAGATTAAAAAAAAAAAAACTATGGTCTTGAAATAGAAATATTTAAATTTCAAAATTAATATAAAATAGGTAAGTTTTGATGATAAATTATATATAAGTGAATAATTTAATTATCTTTTCATTTATAATTAATATTAAATTTGTACAAAGTTATGCATTGTATAAATCTGTCATTGAATGACCTTTCTTTGGTCATTGTCTCTCTCTTACTATTTATCTATATGATATGGATAAACTCTATAAAAATAATCTTTCTCTGCCAGACACTTCCAAGCCATTATCTCAGAAAACAGGTTTGGGCAGGTAACCTTGACCGCCAAAGCAGAAATTATGGGGGAAAGAGAAAGTTGTTTGGACTTGATTTTTTTTTTACTCAGGTGATTGTGTCATCGGCCCTACTGGAATACTTTGCTAAAAAGTAAATCTGGTCTGTCTGCATTCCTCGACAGGTAGATGAAGGTGATTGCAGACATTATCCTGTAAGAGATCAGTGTTAAAGAACTTTGTGTCTTGAAAAGCACAACAGAAGAAATTTTACATCTTAAGATTTGTTCTAAGATAGAAATTCTAGCATATTAAATTAATTGACACAGACAAGCAGAATATGGAAACTTTAAATAACTTTATTTCTGGTGAATCGCTGTTCACAAAGTCAAAGTATTAGCAAACATGAAAAAATTAATGTTTTTAAATCCACTAATTAAGTACCCAAAGGTATGATTTATTTGAAATCCAAAATACATTTGTTCAGTAATATTTAAAACTTGAATAATAAAATATATGGGAATAATTTCAGATTGGAATTCCTTTTTTTTCTTTTTAAATAGTTTATAAACCATTTGTAGAATTGAAAACACTCAATTTTGTATGGTAATTTATAGCAGTTCCATATCCTCCAAGAAAATGACTTGGCTTACAAGAATACACAACTGGTCATACTTATTAAAATTAAGCTAAAGAATGAGTTGTTATTCACATAAATATTTCTCCTAATAAGGCAACATTATATTAGCATTCTTTATAAATAGTAGCAATACTGATATTGTAAAATGTGTGAGCATTTCTGAAATAAATTTGATTTTTTATAGCATTTGATAATGTCAGATCTAGCACAAAACATTGCTAAGTCCATCATAATATCAATTTATACTTAAAAAATGACAAGAAATTGCATATGTGGAGATTGGTATCTTTCCATTCTCCAATTATTGCATAAGAAAGATCTTTTATGGAAATCACAGCAAACAATGATAAGTTAGAACAGGCAAAGAAATATGGCAAAATTAACGTGCATAGGTTTGTGGAGAAAACAAAACTTGGAAGACTACAATAAAATAACATTTGACAACAAACACTCGTTGTTGCCTTGATTTTTTTACATGAAAATAATGTTTATACTCTATTTTATAATAAACATTGAAAAATCTAGCATAAAATAACATTTGTTCCTACATATACAAACAACATAAATATATTAAAATAACCATTACTAAACAATATTAAAATAATACTAAAATCTATCGTCTTTGACATTTTTCAAGCACATAAGCATCCCCCATACAAATCACAACAGTGAGTATATGTAGGAACTGACTAAAACATGAATAAAATATTTTTAAAAAGCAACTTCTTTAAGATTTAAAACAGCAACCAAGCTATGTGCATGTTGATAATCACTACATTTGTCAAAAATTTGTTTATTAAGAAGTATATATATATAATTTTTTTTACTTATAAATTTTACATCAAAGAATAAAATCATCTGTACTTTTTTTAATACTTTTAGATATTTTTTATAATAATGTTGAAAAGGCTTTTTAAAGACTATTTCTAAGTCAAGCCATATTGTGGTATGTTTCACTAATAGGAAAACTCTAAACTGGTCATGTGATAATGAATCAAAGAAGTGATATAATCACAGGCTAATTAATAACTATATAAAAAAGTGCTTTGTATGCACAAATTTTAAGAATAGATTCTGATAGCCTGAGATGCTAGTTGACGACATACTGGACATTCGGAGCCTGGCTTTTCACATATACGATTGGCACATTCAAGACAAAACATATTGTGACCACAGGGAACAAGTGCTGCCACTACTTCACTTTCATAGCATACAACACAGTCTCTTTTTATTTTCCTTACTTCAGTAGGACTGCTTGCATTGCTGTCAGAACTACCACTAGAATTTGTAGGAAAACTATTGATAAGAATTTCATTTGTGCCCACAGATGTTCCATTTGGAATTGATGGAAAAGAAGATATGCTGCCATTCATTGCATCAGTATGGATGCGAGAAGATGGATCTTCACAACTCTGAATAGTAGTCAGATCACTGCAATGATTCAAACTGCTGAATGTTGTGCTAGTGCTCGTAGAAGCCGCTGTGCTAAATAGTGTGTCAGGAGAATTATCAAATTCCGACCAAGCTGTACTTGAAGATATGGTAACAGCAGAGTCATAATTATGAGATTCTCCATCTGTGTCATAAAAACCAAAATTATTTGTAAAACCATTTGCAAATACTGAATGAGAATATACATCTGTTAACTTTACAGATTCATTGGAAGATGGAGATGTAAAAGGATACAAGTCTGGGGAATGTTCTGAAAGAATATTATTGCTGTCGTAAGTAAAACCAGAATTTAATTCTGATACAGAATTAATAAATCCATTTGCTGCATTCATATTTACTGTGAATGAATAATCAATATCATTAACACAAATGTCTTTCAAGTCTTGAGACTCTAGCATTCCACCTGTACGCATGGCAATATGAGCTTCAATTTCTTTTCTTGCATTTTCAACATTATCAGGCATTCCAGTAACTTCAAACACAGGTTCTTTATCTCTGCTTGGAGTTACAATATATGTATTAGTCTGTTGCTGAATCCTTTTGATTGTAGCACCTTTTGGACCCACTACTAAGCCAACCACACGATAAGGAACTCTGACTTGGATTGTCTCTTGTCCTGGAAGATTAGAATTGGGTCCAGGAACCAGTGAACCATTCATGTTATTTTTACGTTGTGCACGAATTTGACTAAAATGTTCAGCTGCTGAAAGAATCTCTTTCTTAGCAGCTGCAACATCTTCTTTCCTTCCTGTGACAACGAACACTGGTTCTTCACCTCGCACAGGAGTTTTTATATAAGTATTTGTCTTGGCACGTAAAGCTTTTATTTTGCAACCTGAAATATTAAATATTTTCTTCATTACATTTTTTAATTTTGTCAATTATTTTTCTATTAAAATATATGCAATTAGAAGTTCACAAATTATAAATGTGTGTAATATCATCATAGAAATTAACTGTATTTCATCTCATATATTTTAAAGCAGCTTTTTTTTCAATATTTTGTAAAAATCATAAACGTTTATAAGCTTATATAACTCCTAAAATGAAATAAAAATTGTTTGCAAATTTTTATAATATAAAATCATTTAAAACAAACTTTAATTATTGTTGTTTAAAATAAACTCAATAAAATCTTTAGCTAATTATAAAGATCTCCATGGATCACACATTCTATTTTAATAAAATTAAAAAGATTTGGCATTATACATTAAAAACTATGTAGAAAAAAAAATGTATGTGGAGTTAAGTAATCTGTATATAAAATATACTGATTACTTAATAAATTCAGAGATCTGGTGCTAAGAAAATTTAATGTATCTAATGTGAATCAACCATAAACACTAATTGTAATTAGCTTTTACCTGCTTCGCTATCTAATTTTGACACAATCATATTATAGACTTAAAACAATTAATTTTACGAAATCAGATTAATATAAATTAAAATTTAATAAATATAAATGATTAATTATAAAATTCATCAGTTTCAACAAATAAAAATTATAAAAACGATGTAATTGTGTTGGTAGTTTATTAATTTTAAAGGAAATTGTCACCATGTGTAACGTTTTTCCCGCGCTTTTATTCAGTTTTTTAAATTAACGTAAATATAAAAACTATCAATCGTTAGTTCATTAGAAAGTGTTTATTTTAACATTCGTTTAAATTTAAATATAACGGTTAATTTATATTCAACGAAAATATGGATCCAAAAAATTAAAAAAAATCTATTTTAGTACGTATCTAGTATGTAACAGCAATCTTGGAATAAATGTCAATTTTATCGTAGTTGAAGAAACTAATCCGATTCTTAATTATTAGAAACTTTTTAATGGCAACGAAACGACGTCGATCGGAATGACAATCATGGCTCCGGACATGTGGGTCCGGCAAACAAAGGAAAGCGGGTCGAGGAACAAAGAATGATTCTCACCTTGTCTTCCAACAATCTCGGCCACATGTTCCGAACTGGGTACAGGTACACATTCTGTCGTATTTTGACTTTTCTTGTTACGAACTTCCACATCGAAGCCATTATTGATTGCGGATATGTCATTATCCGCCGTTAAACCGAGCAGAGACAGTTCTAACGCCAACTGTAAGGCTCTCTGTTCTTCCAAGCCTCCCCCATGTTGATCCATATCGGAAAACAGACTAGCAGGCATCACAGGACGTAATTATAAAATGAAATTAAAAAATTCTAAATGTATAAAAATAAAGACGAATAAATTTCCTTTATAACACCACTAATCTACAAACAGATCCGCAGCCGTGCCGCAAACCAGCACAGCTTCCGCGCCGCACTGCTCCAAAATTATCATCTCTCGGCCCGGGATATACTCGTGTCGTCACTGTGACGTCGAACCGAAGTTTATTGGTCACTTTCGGTCATGCTCAGCTTCTATTGGTTATCGGCTTTGATTAGCGAGCGGCTACATTTTAATTGGTGCTTGTTTTTTTTTCATTTGGGTGGAGTTGGTGTTTGCGGAAAAATTGAAATTGATTTGTTGCTGTTTTGCTCGAAATGTGGCCGTTTTATTTATTATTATTATTTTTTTTTATATACGAACCGCGTTTCGCGTAAACAATCTTTATCTCAATCTTCAAGAGTTACTACTAATAATGAAACTTTTTATCCATAAATCGCGATTCCTATAAAAATTAGCTATAAAATTACCCGTTAAAGTTAAATTCGTTAATGTAAAAATTTTTTATCTGAGAAAATTTTCACTTAATAGTAAAATTTTTAATATAAAAAAATTATGTACTGTATATAGAGTTTCAGTTGATACAATAAACGAAACTGATGATAAGCTGCAACGCATTTATTGTGGATATGCAGAGTTTTATCATAGAAAATTTTGGAAATGAAGTTGATTTAAGTTTGAAGGCTTTCGACTTCCCTTTATGACTACTGAATTTGTTTTTATTCCTTATATTTCAAAAATTTAATTTAAAATGAATGTATTCACATATAAAGTGGTTCTTATCTTTTCTATTCATTCAAAAATTCTCTAAATTGAATTTATAACAGATTAAATTATTTATTAATTTTCATAATTAATATTTTAAATGCTTTAAAAACAGTACCCATGAAGGTCAAAGTGAAATTTACTTATATATTATTCCTTGATTTATTCATATATGTAATTTTTAATTGACATTAATCTTATCCCAAACATTTCATGAACAATGCACACTATTCTTATAAGTAGTTAAAAACTCCTGCAATCCTGAAAAATCATTAAACTTTTTGAGTATAAAAGTTTTTTATTTAATAAATTATGGTCATTTCTCAATATTTCAATGCTAATATAATAATGGAATAGACCTGATCAGCTGATGAAATCAATAAATTCAAATTTTCTGAATTAAAAATGTTTTTCAGCTGCAGTGTTATAGGGAGGACTAAAATAATCAGCACATCTTCAAACTTTTTGTTCCTAATAACTATGTGGTAATATATTTCTCTCTCTCATAATTCTGATCTGAATGTTCATTATTACGGTTGTCAAGAAGTAATTTAAAATCTAGGACAAATATTTTTTTGGGTTCCATTTCAGCTATGAAAATTTGATAATATACAACTATCATTAAAAAAAATTAAAATACATTATTTTTTTAACTGTAAATTCTTAATTATTTTATGTTAATATGGATATTCACATAATTATGAATGATAGTAATGTTATAAAATTAAAAAATGAAATAAGATTTATATTACAATGTAGTTTATAAATAAAATGCCACAATCTATTACTAAAAACTAATATAATGCGACTGAGTAGCAGGAAATGCAGACTTTTGAAAACATTGAATGAAGCTATTCTCAAACTTTTTCAAATAATAGGATAAAATCTTACCATTATAAAAATGTAAAAGATTATATCTGAATAAAAAATACAAGATATCAATGAAATTAATTTTGATTTAAGATGCATCATAAATAAAATAGGACGTTTCCTATTCATGGCTTAACCTCTACAAGATATATTATGTATATTCCTATTTATTGATGTATTCCAAGTCTTTACAAATTATAAACAATTTGAATCAAAAATATACAAATTTCAATTTCTACATTTAATTAATTTCTATGTTTAATATTACAGTTTTCTTTAGCAATTGTATCAGGTAGCTAGTAATTATCTGATAAACAGCACGTCAAGCCATATATTTTTTTTTTTTTATACTCAGTAAATTATCTGGACTCTAATCTGGCTTTAGTAATTGATACTAGAATCTATTTGAATAAAAAATGTCAAGATGAAACAAATTACATAGAATTAAGTTTAATATAATAGTTTGTTTCTTATAATTAAAAAGAAAAAAAATGAATCAGAATTATGAAACTATGATTTTAATTTAATCATAATTTTATAATTCTTAAACAACTGTACATAAAACATAACAAACAATTGTACATAAAACAAAAATCTTAAATGAATTCATGAGGCTTACATGCATTACAACTGCTGTTTGTAATGCATGTAAACCTGTCTGTAAGACAGTAGTGCAGCTGTTTGAGTAGGTTGAAAATATTTCTGAAGTAATAAATTTTTTCTCCTGATTAGTGCTGTTTGTTTTTTATATCTCAATCTTAAATGAAAAATTAAAAAACAGTGCTATAAAAATTTTAATAATAAATCACAACAATGGGTTATTCCAATTAAAAAAAAAAAAAAATAGATCAGCAGCTTTCAATTAATAATCCAATAACTATCTGTATTGAATTACTAATTGAAAATATTACACTTAGCATGACACTTAGAGCATGATTTTTTTATAGTCAAAAACTAACTTAGTAACAGTTACGAATATTCTTGATCTATTCTTTTAATTAGCACATCGTAACTAGAAGCACTATAGGAAATAAGATATGTAAACAATAATATGTTAACTGAGCTAAATTGCTTATATACCTTATTTGCCTAATGTTTCTGAGAGATACTTTTTATGGATAATTATAATTTTACATTTATACAGCTCATTGAAACATAGTGTATATATTGTTATGCATACCCAATTTATTTTAATCAATGCCAATGATTTGTTTAACCAAAAAATTAACTTTTTTGTAATCTGTTACTATATTTTCATTGGATATCAATGCTTACATTCATATTTTTATTGTATTTCATTTAATATTATAGATTTTTTAATATAGATTATTGCTACATTCAGTATCTGAAGAAAGATGTTAGGAATCTCATTTAGCAATCAAAAACTGAACATAATAAGAAATATAAATAAATATTAGAGATACGGTATTTTATTACATAAACAGATTATTATGGGATTTCCTGAATACATATAAACATATACGATTATGATAACTGCTAAACCCTTTTATACTTAAAATTGTATAAAAGGGTTGCATATATATAATATTGTATATGCTCATTGTATATGTTTATACTTAAAATTTTAAGTATAAACATATACAATGAGCATATTCAAATATTAAAAAAAAGTTATAGAGAATGCTGTACTATTATTTGGAACATTTCTGTTTTAAGGTAAATTAAAGGGAAATCAGATAATTTAGTATTTCTGCTTAGCAAAATAAACTGTTAGTTTTAAAATAACATTTACAATTAATATAAAATTGAATAAAAAAATAGAGTAATTCTATGATTATCATTTTTCTCTATGTAGCTAAAATTAAACCCGAGTTGTGCTACTTTTACACAATGGTGAGTGGGTGTACTGTATATATATCTTTAGTCTCATATTAAACGTTACTTTGGTGAATTTTTTCATGATTAAATATGAAAAAAATGTTTGTTTTTATTCATCTTATTCAGTTGTTCATTGAAGCTTATTTTAAGGCATTTTTTATATGTAATAAGAGGGTTTGAAAAAGTTCTCTTTGATAGATTATCTGTAATAATGATGGCAATGTCATTTCAAATTGTGAGCAAAGAATTCAAATATTAAAGAATGTAATTGATAATTTCATTAGAATGAAATGTATTTTATGAGTTCTATATCCATTTGTATTAGAAGAATCCATTTGTATTAGAAGAATTGGACTGTGTCTATTACTATTGTAAAATCATCAGTTTTAAAATAACAAAAAAAAAATGTTTTTTTGTAAAATCATCAGTTTTAAAATAACAAAAAAAAATGTTTTTCAATTATTGAAATTTTCAACTAAAATTTCAATAATTGAAAAACTTATTTGAACTAACTGATAAAAAATATATACAGGTACTCTTCACTTAACGACTTACCTGTTTAACGACTGCTCGAACTTACATCCAAGCTTACGATTTTTTATTTTAACAAAAAATTTGGTTTTCGCCCATAAGCATCAATTATGATTTCTATTGCATGTAATTCCCTGCACTCACAGTTCTAAAAATCTGATGAAGAAAAATACTTTGTGCATAATTAAGATATAAATGTCTTTACAGCATGAGAACTTAAGCAAGTAACTTGTTCTAAATACAATATATAGAAACAATTTACTCGCTTATCAACTAATTCATTTTACGACCAAGCCGTAAGAACGGAACTCAGTCGTTAAGTGAGGAGTACCTGTATATAGTATCTATAATTGCAAATAAATTTGTGATTTGCAATGAGTTTGCATTGATTTTTAGTCCAATCTTTTATTATATTTTTATATAAATAATAAAAATATTGGGATTATTTTTTTATAATCTACCTATTTACATCCCATCTTATTGAATTTGTGATAGTAATGTATAAAGGTAGAACTTTTTACAAACCTTTAAAATTAATTATTTTAACTAAATATTGTTTTTAATTAAATATTTATATTATAATAAACTTTTAAATATAAGAATATGCAAAATAATTTGAAATTCAATAACTAAAATTATAATAAGTTCTACTCAATATTTTAAATATTTAACATTTTGGAATTTATGGTCTTAAAGAATTAAGCTGATGACGACCAAGTCTGTAATCAAAAATATTTTGAAATGGTGTGTATGTATATATATACATACATACGTGCCTTTTTGAGCTGTTTATGTATATTTATTGTGTACTTATAAGGCAAGCTTATAAATTTCCATCTATTTTCTTAATTTGTTGCCCTTTCATTCTCATACTTGATAAATTATTGAGGTTCTAATAGCATTAGACAATTTTGATATAACTATAATTACATATTTTCATAATATGAAAATGCTAGATATAACTAGTGTACATTAAATTCTTATTTTGTATAATAATAATTTACAAATCCCATATCCTATGTATTGTGTTTATAAGTTCATCAAAATGGTCAAAAAATGAGTTTAGATGATGATGATATTTTTATTAATCAGATCAGCATATTTACTATAATTAAAAAAATTATTATTTCAAATAAAAATTGAATGAATGAATAAAATATAAAAAATCAACAATTTATGTAAAGGCATAGTTTAGGAAATCTTTGTGTAATTTGAAACATATATATATATCTGGAACACACACTATATATAGCATTAGTATATCACAATGATGTAACAAAAAAAATAGTTATATTAAAGAATAAGCACATAAGTCAGCAGGATGGCCATGTGGTAAAACAGTTGCTTACCATCAAGGATATGGATTTAATTTAGAGTCCCATACCTCTCGTTTTTTAGAAAGAGTCCAGGTTCAGCTCATTAACTAAAACCAGCCTAATAAGAACTTAAAATACATATACATAACTGATAAAATTAGAAGAAAAATGCTCATATCTCTCATTATAGCTTTATCTACTTCAATCAGTATATTTTCTTTTTAAGTTAAGGAATCTCTAAGTCAGATTCGGTCTGTAATTTGTTTTTTTCCCCCACATGCTAAATTAAAAAGAAAATTTTGTTATCAATGCATGTTAACAATTTTTTATTACTTATTGGCAATTATATAAAAGTCTTAAAACTCATCTAGTATAATCTCCATAATCTCAAACTATTAACTTACATTATACTAATTCATAATTTTGTAGTTTATAAATTATAGATATTTATATCTATCTTTATGAACTAGGCCTGATTTAAAATTATCAAAATATTCCAAATTAGTGATTTATTAAATTTAAATGCAACAGATTTATTTTAAAATAATATTTTGAATATAACTTTGTTTTTCATTTTATTCAATTATTTTAAATACAATTTAAAATTATTAAGGTCAGATTATTTCCAATAAAATTAATTAAAGTACCAATTTTATTCATTTCATAAATATACAATATTCATGAATTTAATATATACAAGTTTGTTTATTTGCAGTGAAATAATAACAACATTTCTTGCAGTTATGATCAAGCTGCCCTAGTGCTTTTTCAACTGACTTGTAAAGACTTGATGGGAGATGTATAAAGTTTAAATGTAGATCCTCTCTGATGCATATCTTTTCACTTCACTTATTCAATGTATTCAGTATTTCTCAATACCCTCTCTGTACATTTGTAAAATTGGTTATCACCCGTACTTGACCTTACATTATTTTATCATTTATGGTGAAATTTTATCATCATCATGATGTCTTTGAAGTGTAAATCAAGTTAATGATCTAGTGTTTCTATACGAAAAAACTTTTATAGATTTGAAAAAATTGAACTTCTTAATAAATTATAGTGTTAAATGTTGTTATAATTGAATTCTACGTAAACAAATCAATTGACAGTTTGCATTTTTACAACAAAAACTTTAATTAAGACTAATTTTTTTATATCAATTTATTAATTACCATTAAAAAATCATATTCCATATAAATATTACTATGATTTTAATCCAAAAATATTAAGAAAAATGATAAGTTTAGTTTTTGGACATCAAACTTAAGTACTTAAAAACTAAGTTCAAAATTTGTAAATTTATATTCATGGTGTTTTCCAAGAACGTAATTCTTTCAAATATTATATAAATATAGATTTTTTTATTATATAAATATAAATATAGATTATAAATATAAATATAAATATAGATTTTTTTATTATAAATATAGATTTTTTATTTGCATAATATTTGAAAATTTGATACGAAAATAATTTTATTCTACAATATTGATATGAAGATTATCTAATAATCTTCATATCAATATTGTAGAATAAAATTATGCCATAGTCTAATAAAAATAATCTTGCAGTAAACAGTGCATATTTTTTAAAACTTTTAATGCACATTTAAATTTTTAAACATATCAGTTTTTAGTTAGTTTTAATAATATACCAGTAATTATCAAAATAAATGTCATAAATTATGTTTTTACATAAATAACATCAACATTTTTGCAAAAATTATATTTTATTTGCAAAATTTAAATAAAAAAATTGTTGAAATCAAAAATAATAATCTTTTTGTTTTAATAAATAACATAGTAAATTTGTGAAAAATAACATTGCACTATAAAAATAACAATCATGTTCAATATATAAAGTAAATCCCAAATTGACAGAATATGATCATTGCTTTTATTACACTATTTTTTCCCCATTCTTCCATCTCTGAATTTTTTATAGGAAATCAACAGGCAGCATAAGAAATTCATTATAAAATGAATGGATTGACTTTCAAAATCTTGTGTTAAGTATATAATAAGTTTTAAAGGTATTTTTATAACTTTATACCTGCACAATCCACTCTAATATCCCTAAAAATCTTTTTATTTGAATTTATTAAATGCTACAATAGAAGAAATAATGTCTTTAAAAACCAATAGCCATTATATTCAAAAACATTTAAAGAAAACAATCTTTGAATTAATAAAGTTGAATGTCAAATAATAGCTTCAACAAAACAAAAAAATGAAAGTTAATAATTTAAACTTTTTAAAAAATAAGCAAGTTATTTCATTTAATTTCTATTTTTATTAAAATTTTCATTAATTCTGTAAGGGAGTTCATTGATATAAAGAAAAAAAACTACAACTGATTAATTAAAACTTTGCAGCAGTCATTAGAGTGATCATGATTAGTTAATAATGGTACAATGCCATTTATATTATTTATAAACTGGACATCAAAACAAACATTTGATTTGATGACTGATTGCAGTTTTCTGAAAACAACTGTATCTGTGCATATTTTCAAAGGCCTGAGCAACTAAAAAGATCAAGTGATCTAATTAGGATGGGCATTATTGTTTCAACCAGGGATGGGCAAACTTTTCTGACCATGGGCTATATGGACTTCTGTAAAGTTTCTAGCAGGCTGCATGTAAAAATTTTT
>WUQG02454391.1:0-34437 GCA_011317285.2 Androctonus mauritanicus
CTGACCACAGCATGGGGGATGCGTCATTATAGTCGCTGCTATTGCTGTCTTCATTGCAAGTACTGGGAGTAGGAACAGACAGTTGACTATCTCCTGTCATTGTTTCTTCCTCGTTGATCTATAAAGGAACAAAAACAAACTTAGATTCTTTTGTATAGGATTTAGATCATAAGATTATTTATGAATAAACCGATCATGCAAAGATTTAAACATGGTCTCGGGATGAATAAATTCAAAACAATAATAATATCAAAAACAACAATATTATCTCAGATTTATTCTAACTAATCATAAGTTTGGACTTAATCTAAAAATCAGAAATTTAAATCCAATATAGATCAATATTTTTTTATTAAAGATTATATTAAGCAAGAAGTTAAAAGAATTTTAAACGCCATCTAATTAAAAGTAAAAAGTAAACTAACTCGACTACAGTTCATCTTCCCCAACGTTTCTTGGACTTGTAAGTTCTCAAAAGCATGGATGAACAGTTTTTATAAGATCAACTCCTAGTTCAGAATTGCAAAATTTGTAACCTATCTTTGTTAAACACATTATAGAATATAAGTGGCACAATAGAGCTTTTTACTGGAAAATAGCCTCACCCTGTACCTATCAATATATGTAGGTTAATCTTTGCTTCGTAAGAAGGAGTGGAACAACTCCCAAATTTCCACCATACAAGTAAAGATGTCATATTAAATTACACTCGAGATGGTGAAGGATTGATGGGCAATCAGTTATCACCATGTCTCCAAGTCTAGACAGATTGGAGTAGAAAGTGGCATTGTGGACTTGTTTACTCATGTGGTCACAGACATTGGGGTTGACTCGGTCTCACAAAACGCTACCGGATACCGGCTACACGGCTGACGGACAAAGAAAGCTGCACCGATACAATGTACTAGATTGTATTACATTTTGTAACGTCTCGCCCTTGTTATACAGAAGCAGGCCACATCTGCACACCCAAATTGCAGTTTGATTTGTGGTCCAAATCAATGTGTAACTGATACACTCTCAAGATTGATGAGACTGAAGTAATCTCTGCTCCAAAAGATTTGGATTCTTAAGATAAGGAGAAACATTAGTTTGATATTCACCCTCCCTAGCTCGGCTAGAATTTCCTTCTTGATATGCTTACAAGATACAGAAAATCGAGAGGAAAAATTAACCATCTTTATAAATACAATGTAATATTAGTTGATATATTATTAAAAATATCCTCAAGTTTATTCCTAACAACTGTAAGATATATGTAAGAAGGAAAGTCAGCCTCACCTGACAGTTCCACATGGAAGCCAGTTTCACCCACAAACATAGATATATCCAGAATGACAGTTCCAATGGCAGTCCACGTGACAACTAAACGGTAACCACGCGCCCTTTCCCTTTTATAGGCCGCTGGGAGGGAGAAGAGGGACGAATCATTCTGCCACTTTCAATTGGGCGGAGTAACAGGATTGACAAATCAGAAAAAGAAGGAATAAATGAAAAGTTTGTTTAATTATTTTAATAAAATTTTGTGGGTTCAAATATTTAGATTTAGTCATTTTTTCATGCCATGCTTAAAGCATATTTGGTTCATTAATAATATGAATGGCTTATGCGATCAGCGATCATGTTATTTTTGATAGTATCCTCTTATATTTTGCATTAGTCCTAAAAATCCTATATAAGTTAGGAAATAAACAGTTAATTAAAAAAAATATTTGTTATATTAGGTAAATAATTAATTGAAACTTTCATAAAGATGGCGACATACATTCTTGTAATAGTTTCAAACTGTTAGTAATCGTTCTGAGCCATTTTTTTAATTATTTTTTATTTTTAATTAAAGAGATCTGTCGAAGTCTACGCGAACCCAAGAGGGGGAAAAATTTCAATTTTATTAAATTTATTTGAAAAATAGCCATTAGGGGGCCCGTATCGAGTTCGTCTACCAAAACAACCCTAACCAGGTGGAATAATGTGTAGACTACTAAAGCATCCCCCGAAACAGGTGAAGAGGCCAAAGTCAGTCGTTTCTTTTATATGGATGTTGTGAAACGAGGCAGTTTCCTAATTAACCGGCGAGATGGCCCTATTGAATCTCAGCCTCCATCAAAGACAGAAGGGCTACTATAATTGAACGCGATAGGGTTGAAACACATCTGTCTTGCACCTGCAGCAGGGGCACCTTGTTGGGGATCGCGGTTACCTGGGTGCAGTACCAAGTGGGCACTTGACGGGAAGAACAATTCCCGATATTCAATAAAAGTAATTTAGTCGGAAGAGACAAAGTCTGATTAGTAATCTGTAGGACAGGTGGGAGGGGGACCGCTGCAGCACTAATAAATTCGGAGCGGGGAATTGAAGGGTTTAGAAGAGTTTCGAGTCATGTTTGTTCGGTCGGGGAGTTGAAGTGCAGTGTCAAGTCGATGATTTGATTGGTAGCGGGTTACTATTGATGCGCTTTGGATAGAAATCTAGCATCGAACTGACTACTCTGACAGTGGAGGTGACACTTATTAACGATACAGACCTGTTGATTTATTAAGCCGCTGCTTAAAATATCTCCTTTCCCGAACTCAAACAGACCGCTGTAAAGTTTTAAAATTAAATTTTTCGAAGGACTTTCAAGCGTAGATAAGAGCTTCATTATTAAATTAAGAAATCGCGCTTCATTAATTTTATTTCCCTAAATTTACAACTTGTATAGATTTACTTTTTTAACCCCATTTAACTTGTCACTCATACATTTTTACATCTCTAAATGTAACATTTTAATCGATTGTTTTTGTGTAAAATATTATTATTTTACTTTTCCTCTGATATTTGCGGCGCCATATTTGGAACTGAAAACTACATTATTCGCATTCGACAGAACGAAATTTTTTCCCATATTTTTCATCAATGTTCTCAAATAAACAATAAAAAAAATCAGAAACAATGCAAAAGTCGGTTTTCGGGTGACATATGGCATCAAAACAATTGATTATCTAGCACTGATTTAAGATAATGAGTGACATATTGGCAGCGGAGGATTGCAGTTAAGCAGAAATTATCGCGTGTTTATTGCACTCAATTAAACTTTCACATTAGATTATACAAATATAAAACTTGAGAAAATTAAAAAAAAAAAAACTAGAGAGAATTGTCTGCTGAAGTTGCACGCATGAAGTTTTCTGTATAACTGCAGCGAACGGTGAAGGGGGTCAACAGAGTCAGTAGTCAATTTGGTTATATTCAGTTGGACCCAATCAGATCTGAAAGTGTTCAGTCAAAATGACAACATGTGTTTTTATCGCTTCGGTTTCCGGCCATCTGTTATGTTAGAGGCGTTTGGCCATTGTTCGTGGTAGAAAGGCCAACACCAGCAACTCACCAGCAAGTGCCTGCACTAAAGATAACCTTAACAGGTTAGTCTTCTCTAGCTATCGTTCTCTATCGATAATACCGATCGCTTTTATTCGTTCAGATACACGTAATATTTTTGAGAAACTGCGCGACCATCCCACTTTAATCGGTTAAGTTCGGCCTTAGGAATTTTTCGAACATTTTAAATTTCTCAGAAACAGTTTAATTATGACGTATAAAAACTCGGATTCATCAGTGGCAGATGGAGACGACGTAGAAAAATTCGTTTCGGGTTCACAGCGAACAGGTTTGGATCCATTACACATTGACTCTCTTTTCATGAACCAGTCGGTGTGAGTCAGTGCTTTCTTGGTTCCCATGACTGCTGAACTACGAGGCTCGTTTCGGCAATTTAACGCTTGTCACAGTTTGTTAAATCGCCGATTACCTTATCAAGTGCCACTGTCAAACGGCTTTCAGCCATTCGACATGGGAGAATATATAAACCAGCCGAAAAACGGGGCAAAAATGGCATAATTCCTGAGGTCCTCTTTATCCTTTAGTCCTGTAGAGATTCGCTAACACGCCAGATTGATTATTTAATTAAATAACGTTAATACTGTCTCGTTCCCTTCCAGTTTAGTGTGGGATTTACCGTGGCTTATACATAAATTATTATCGTGAAGCAAAATCTTCCGGATTTAAATCCGACATTGCGACAATCCAGAAATTCTCACCCTGGAACAAAAATATAAAAACTTTTGGCTTATCTTTCTGCGGGCTTACAGGATAATCTGACTGGAAGTACGTCATCATTGTTAGGTCACGTGCCATCGGTGGGGATGTTTGGCATCGGAAATGATACATTAGGCGTGGAGAAAAGCATCTGACGGATGCGGAGGCTGTAAGGGCGGGATTAAGGAGCTAATTTGATGCTCTCCATTCAAGCAAACAAATACAAAAATTCTTTTTTTCTTCCCCCTCGCTCTTTTAGCACGCTTTCTGGAAGCTGAAACCATAATGGGAGAGGCGATGAGAATCCGTGGGATTTTCACCGTTTACGTCTTTATTGTTGTAATTATGCACACTAAGCTCCTAGCAATGAAAGAGAGAGAGAGTGAGAATTTTTCAACTCGAAACTTTTAACAGGCTCGCAGATTAAGAGCTAAACTGCGTGTCTAATCAATTTTGATTTTTTAGTAAGTTAGAAAGCTCAATATGTCGATTATCCCACAGATTACGCAGTAATATCAATATTTTGAATTACATTACCGATAATTATGCAAAAGTAAATATCAGCCATGGAATAAAAACATTTTTAACTCTATTCAAATCATAATTTCATACTCTTATTAACTTATTGTGAGAATATTATGCTTAGGTATTTTGGAGGAAAACTGTAACTTGATCTGTTTTAAAGACAAAATCAGGACCGTTGTAGGTCCTATGCCTTCTTTCATTATATATCGTGAGTTTGCTTTTTCCTTCTTTTTATGTAGTCAAACATTTTTGTCGACTCTGCCACCGCGCTTATTGTGCTTAATGAATAAAACGGCCCTGAACAAAACACTTTATCTCTGCTAGATTTATTAAACCAAAGTAAAAGTATATTTTTTTTATAACTTTCTCTGTTAGATAGTTATAAAAATTTTGAGAAATTAGCAACCAAATTTAACATCGTGGCATAAAAAGGCCGATCAGTGGTGTATAACAGGAGATAATACCCATGAAGAAGACTAGCCTCTCTCTGCTGTATGCGACCCAGAAGTTTTCCAAAATTTAATGCTTTATATAAAATATACGACCTGAAAATTCGTAAAGACGTTTGGTATAGTATATGCATTAAACCAAAATTATTGTATCAAAAGGCCATATAATTTTTATATCATTTAAACGGCCCTGAACAACTGAGGATCGAAAAAACAATTTTGAAGCAGATAAATAATAAAATATTATTAAAAGCGTATATTATATACGCACATTTACATTTTAATTATCAGATCAATCTAGTAATTTCGTTTCTCTGTACAGAATATTAAAAATATAAAAATTTGAAACATTTTTTCTAATACGGATATTGTGGGCAGTAGTCACCATATTTTATTCAGTGATTCTGCCAGACGATTTTAGATTATTTTGATTCCTCTTACAACTCTTGAAATATTTAAATTTAAAAAATTTTTATACAAATCATAGATTATACCTTCTATTATGTTTATGCAAAATTTGGTTTGTCTGTCTCTCTTTGTTCCACCAGAATTAGGGTTTAAAGAAACTGATCGCGCTGAATGTCAGTAGCGACCTTCGATCGTTTGAAAACTTCAAAAATGCATCGCAGGGCATAATTAAAAGTTATAACCTAGCTTCATTAAAAATGTAGACATTATATATTTGGCCATTCATTATTTTATAATAGCCATGTGAAAAATTACAATTGCATTCATTAAATTTGCAAATTAAAGTATGCAATTGTAATTTTTCACAAGGCATGGTTATCAGTAGATACTGAAGTTGAAAATTTTCTATCTTTAAATCGAAAATGTGCTTCTCAACATCCTTTGCATCATTTTATGTTTTTAAAGAGATGCAAAGGATGCAAATCTTCCTTTTCTCAGGATTTTCCTTTAATTTTTTTGAGGTTTTTATGCAACTTATAACCGTTCGAATTACGAAGACGAAAGGAAGAATTCGGCAGCTAAAAAGTAAGAACGAAAAAAAAACCGCATTTTATCCCCAAAATACTGGAAACGTCGTGTTTGAATTTTATTTTACGTTCGGATTTTAATACCCAAGTCTCTGTTGAGACTAGGTGTTAAAATCGAACAGCGGAAAACGAAGAGTCATAAAAGAGCGTTATATTTCGCGTATCTAACAGGGATGAAAGCGTAATGTGTCAATACTGGGCAGGTGTCAATAGTCATAAACAGTTCGGGTGTTTACTGCCTCGGATCTATTGTTCTGCGTTCGTTATGACTTGGCCACTGATGATTACTGGAGTCTGTCCATTTAGCCATCTGCCGCCATTTCGTTCCATTCAACACACTAGCAATATTTCTTCTGACTGTTCCCCTGGAACAATGCTGAGAAATAAAAATGGTGCATTTGTTTGTACTGCTCCGGTGCAAATATTACGCAGTTTTCTCTATTCCTCCACTTTCCATAGGAAACTGTATTGTCCCTTTCCATGGTCAGCGCGGTCCACTTAACCAAACTGTCGATGGAGCAGGAAATATTGATAAACAGTTCGAGTGGGTTATACTTCACTTCGCTACTCTAACTGACACTTTCTTTCTTTTTTTTTTTTTTTTCGTTTTTCGCACAAACTTTGTGCATTATAAATGTTAACAAATTCGATTATTCTAATAAATTTTAGCCAGTTTTTAAACGAGAACTCTTAAAAACATCTGTCGTTAGATATGCAGTTCTTAGTTTTCATCACCGTTCGTTGACGTAAAGATATATTAGTCATCAATTATACAATTTTTACTACAGACTGTATTCTTTTGCCCTCAATGGATGCGTTTTTCTCTTCCCTAGAGTCTAGACCCCCCAGGGTCAACTTTAGCCATTGCTACCAGACTCTCGGCCGAACACTATTGAGAAAAACGAGCTGGAGACTCGTAGTAGGAAGGCACCTGCCCTCCCTCCAATTCACAGTCATTAGGTATGAGTTTTAAATGGTCTTTTTATTAATGTAGACTCATATTTTATGTTCCTTCATTGTGTTTCTTCTATACAAAAGTCAATAAAAACAATCGGGGTTTCTTTATTCGGTTGACTGGAAAGTTTTTGATGTTTTTATCATGCTAAATCTGATACCGTTTTGATTCGATATTTAATAAACCTTTAATCGTATCCCGATTTTGTTCTAATGACACGTCTGTCACTCGTGAAAGATGATTAAAAAAAAAAAAATCGATTTTTTGGCGATTTTCGGGCTTTATACCGTTCCGTCCTCAAAGACAACCCGGTACCTCTTCGGCATGGTCTTCTATTGTGTTTATATACAATTCGAGGATTAAGAACGCCAAAGCTGTGGACAAATCGATGAAAAGCCAACTAAGTGGGACCGCAAAGTATAAGGTGACGAGAAAGACGTCAAATTGAGGGTTTGGGGTACTCGAAAGCCAAAAGGTTCTCATTATTAGATATTGTACGACGATCCCGCTGGGGTTTGGCACCAGTACGTCTCTGGTTGTCTTAAGCTCTTTTACTGTGTTCAATGAACGGTTAATCAGTTGGAAGTTATAAGGGTTGATTGGACAAAAGAAAAAGAAGGATGGGTACCCAGTAGCAAAGACGTTGTTGACAGACACCACCTCGGGAAGCTTTGCAAATGCCACCAGCTGCAATGTTTGAACATAGCAAAGCTACCGAACTTTACAAATGGATGTGAACTTACATAAAAAAGAAAAAGAAAAAAAAAAAAAAGAAATCCGCCTAATTGACTGCGGTCCCTGTGGACTAAGCTCTTACATTTACAGCTTAGGTAACTTGAGTCATCTATACGTAAGCTGTATATCACCTCCACCTCTCTCTACAAGAACATTACTGCCTAGGTCTAAAATATCTTGATTTTCTACTGAATTTGGTTTATAAAATCTCCATAACACTACTTTTAATCCTATCAAAACTTAAATTTTCGATGCAGCAAGTTTTATTAGAGCGTTACGTTATATATTTGCGATCAATTTTTGTCCGTTATCTTAGGTGTTATCGAGTGCAAATACCATGTCAAAACAACGTTAAAATAGCACTTTAATGGTTTGTTTGCACCAAGCAGAAGCTATTAGTTCAACTATATAAACATTCTTGAAAATGGAGAAACAAATAACTTCGTGTGCTTACTTTCGTTCCTCTTTCCCGAAGTAGTCGTCGTTAGCACACACACACACACACAAAAAGAAAAAATATTTAAACATGTTTTTCATTAGAATTATTCTCGTAGTTTTATGATTATTATTATTAAAAATTACAGACATTAAATCTGTTTTATTTAGGAGGCTGTGCCTTACTGTACGCCATTTATAACTCTATACAATACACTGGTGTTGTAACATACACCCCCGCAGCTCGTATAGCGAGGGGGAACACTGTGAATGAAACTTTATAAAGCTACTCACTATGATCTTTTATATGTTGTGGGGCTCAAAATCTGCTTATGCCCATTGAATAGTAGCGTGTTACATAAAGGAAACGATCGTAAGAAAGGAAACGAGATGTCAAAATATATTTTCTTGAGTGTTCTCTGTGTGGATTATCGAGAATTATAGGATTATGATCCCGCATAGTGATATATATTCAGTATACAAGCATATAACGCCATCTTTTGAAGAAAACAATTAACAATAATTCGCGAAAAAAAAAGATTATCATAAAAGCGATTTTTTTTTGTACATACGCATCGCGGTTTCGAAACGGTTAATCACGCGACGCGATTCGATAATAACAATCTTGAATCGATTCATGTGATTGTACAATTATGCAGATATAAAATTTACAGAAACTTGTATTGATTATACAATAAAAAATGACACATTTTAATGCAAATCCACCCTGTTTTATACATTCATGCATGAAAATGGATAATTCACGGGAGGGAAAATAGGTAATTTAATACACTCAAAACCTAGAGACTTCCTAGAGAATCTAGTTATTCTCCTAGGTGAGTCGAATGAAAATAGAGACTAGAAGAATATGGAAGTAGAGAGTAAAGAACGTAGAAACACGGCTAGAGAGTAAAAAACATAAGAAATAGGGCTAGAGAGTAAAGAACATGAAACACGGCTAGAAAGTAAAAAACATAAGAAATAGGGCTAGAGAGTAAAGAACGTAGAAACACGGCTAGAGAGTAAAAAAACATAGAAACAAGACTAGAGAATAAAAACATAGAAACGAGACTAGAGAATAAAAACATAGAAACGAGACTAGAGAATAAAAACATAGCAACGAGACTAGAGAATAAAAACATAGAAACAAGATTAGAGAATAAAATCATAGAAACAAGATTAGAGAATAAAACATATAAACAGGAGCAAAGAACATAGAATATAAGACTAAAGATTAAAAATATAGGAATAGAGCGTATAGAAGACTATCAATATAGCTTTGCTCTCTAATCCTTTAGTGATACAATAATCGTTCTATTTTAAAATTGAAATCGATTAATGTGATTAAACAAATTATGCATAAAGTTAACAGAAAGTAGTATTGATTATACAGCAAAGACACATATATTTTTATACAAATCTATCCTGTTTTGTACATATTCAAGATCGAATACTTTTAATTAATACGGAAAATAAGTTCAATGATTTTAATTCACTCGAAACTTAGCTACTCTCTTTAGAACGATTTTATTGTTTGTTACGCTTCCTTTATATACGATTTTTAAACGGAATGCTGAAATTATAATTTAAAAATTAACTTTCTAGATTAGAACAGGTATATGCGAATTGTGTTGCTGAGTAAATAAAGGAGGAGTGTTGCTATTGCACCACTATCCGCAATGCGCGGCATCGATCCGAGCGATGATGAAATTCAGCCTTGAACTTATCGAAACAACCAGTTTAACGGTTGGTAATCGTAGAGTTATTAAAGATGGACTGGTTTCTCGATAGAGTTTGTGAACAAATCATCACGAGTCACATGCTTCCAGTGGAAGTATATAAAAAGCTATCGGTTGAACCGCTCCTTAACGGTTGACTGCTATCCTCTGAGCAGAGGCCAAGTCCGGCTGTTCCTTCGATATGATACTTTGGAAGCATATTCTATCGTGGAACAAGTCGGCTTACTTCGATTTTCAATTTGGCTTCCCACAACTACAGCCGCCTCTGCTATCACTTTTTTTTTAAAGTGCCTAAGAGGCTAGTGGGAAGCCTCCTCTACCGACTCCTTTTGCCACGAGGTGAATTTTAATATATCCAGTGGCTTGGTTTCTATAGAGGAGGCACATATTCCACACAACCAGATTTCTGTTATCGTTTGAAGAAGGTAAGTACGTGTTTAAACGTTGTTAGAAAGCCGTTATAATGTTTCGTACTCGGTTTGTCTCCACGTAATTAAAAGCTGTCGTTATAAGTAAAATTGCATAATTTGAAAAGGAGAGGAGGGTCGTAATTGCTTAATATTAGTCATCTGGCACGAGTCGGAAGCTATTAGAAGTTCGCTTTAGAAACATTTAAGGCCTAGAGGCTATCTTTTTATTTATGTAGTTAAAAGAAGGGCGTTCTGATGCCTGGAGCCATTTGAGAATTTATATAGGTGCCCGAGGACACGTAACGCCTGCCTTCTCTCACGCCAGTCTCATAATACGAACAATGAATGTCATTGGCTTGGTACATAACCAGGGCATCAGTTATCGAAGTTATGATGTGTTAGAAATGACAAAAAATTGATGTATCCTGTAGATTAACCGAATCTGTTTGCTATGTGATGATATATGAGAAAACACTCATTGAATATGCCGAACTAGAAGGCAAAGAGTTATATATAAAGAGCACATAACAGTGTATTTACATTTAAATTTTATATAATTTAATACTCTTTCAGCTTCCTATAAATGCTGTATTGAATATGTGCGGCATACATTAATTACAGCATTTGTAGGAAGCTGAAAGAGCAAAAAAAAGAATATTTGTAGGAAATGTTCGTTTTTGTTCTTTCGGCTTCCTATAAATACTCTTTTTTCACTTTTAGATTGATACAAATGCTCTTTTTTGCTCTTTCAGCTCCTACAAATGATCTTTTTGCTCTTTCAGTTTCCTATAAATACTCTTTTTTCACTTTCAGATTGATACAAATGCTCTTTTTTTTTGCTCTTTCAGCTCCTAAAAATGATCTTTTATCTCTTTCGGTTTCCTATAAATACTCTTTTTTGTTCTTTCAGTTTTCTATACATGCTCTTTTTTGCTCTTTCAGTTTCCTATAAATGCTCTTTTTTGTTCTTTCAATTCCTATAAATGCTGTATTTTATATGTGCAGCATACAATAATTACAGCATTTGTAGGAAACTGAAAGAGCTTATAGCAAATAATAAACATAAAAAAAATAATAATAAAATTCAGTTTAATAAATCTAGTATTATAATGTGGGTGGAGCATGTTACTGTCAATAAAATTACACTTCCCGCTCCTTGGTTCTCCCTCTCTAGCAAGATTGCAGATATAATCTGCTGGCGAGCGACACGCCTATTCGCGCTCCCTAAGGTGGTAGTGGATGCGACACACGCTGTTCTAGCGCGCAATTGCTACCTCGGAAGCGCTAATAGGCGTGTCGCTCGCCAGCAGATCGTAACGCTATCTTAACCAAAATTGAATAAGATGAATATTATTGTTCATAACGAATAAAACAGTTTCAAAATTACGTAAAAATATCGACAATTGTGTATAAAAATATTGATGTATTCTGTAGATTAACTGAATCTGTTTACTATGTGGCGATATATGAGAAAACACTCATTGAATATGCCGAATTAGAAGATAATGAGCTATATAAAGAGCATTTTTATATCGAAAAACGGATATTAATTATTAATCTTTATAAATTATCAACAGGATAAATTTCATATAAAATTTATTAATGGCAGAGAGAGAACATTAATAAAGGTAATTTGAAAAAAAAAATATTTATACTTTTGTTTAGTGACACTGTTGTTTAGTAATTATATGCACTATATTTATCTTCAATCTTGGTGAAAAGTGATTATATATATATATAGTATATATAAATCAATTTATGTGTGTGCATATCTGGATCCAAAGTTAGATCATCTCCATGATGTTAACTTTCTTAAACTTTTGGATGAAAATTTCAGGGGCATTTTGAAATTATTCTCTTGAACTTTGAGTACACGTGATGTGAGGATCTGGGCTTGTCTTTGCATTTTGGTAATTTGGTCATTCTGGAAAGATTTTTCTTCCTCCGCAAACTTCATTGTCCAGTTCTAAATCTTGCCAGGCTGTACGCTTTGAGCACCACTTTATTGAATTTCTAAGCACCATTCACTTTTCTATGGTTACTATGCAAGAAAAAATTGTTTTTGTTAAATATTTAAACTATGTAACTAGAAAATCGATTAAATTCTCTCGTTGTTGCCAACAAATTGATATTTTTAATCATTAAAAAGATATTTTTTTAGAGATTTCTCTCGGTTGTGAAACAGACAATATACATACTAATCACTCCTTTTATCTTTTTGTTATCTAGTGTATATTATAAAGATAAATTTAAATAAAAGCATTAATAAAGGTACAAAATATTAAATTTGTACCGTATATAGAATTTCTGATGCTTTCTATTGCCTAACAGGTGATAAATTATTAATTAATTTATTTATTTAATGATTCAAACGAAAAAAATAGTTTATGTTTAGCTCGTTATGTTCAAAAGAACTGTCTAGCCATAATGATAAATTGCCGTTAACGATGTTAACAATGATGATAAATAAAGCTGGTTATAAGCCAACAGTATGTGTACGGATTTCTCTCTCTCTACTGGAAGATGGATGATGCGGTTTCCTCCCAGTAATCCTCTCTGATGCATCTCCTATAGTAGTAGACTAACGTTCGAATATAAAATCACCAAGTTATCGATTTTCGATGATTTTTAAACAACTACATTAAAATGTCTACACGCTAACATAAACTATATTATATGTATAAAAATAATGATTTTTAAGTATGTTTATATGCGGTTTTATTTAATTTCTGTATTGAATTAGTAATTATCAATAAAAATGAAAGTTTCTCTGTAATTCACTTGCACAAAGTATTTGAAAAATAATCCAATAATTATTTTTTAATTTTGTTTAATGCATCAGAAAACAATTATCACTTAACAAGTGATCATAATCGAAAAATAATGAGAGTTATTAAAAAAAGGTTTTTTTTTCCTCCCTCAAAAAATCTGAGAAAAATATCAAAATTTTATCAGTTAAAAAGTATAAAAGCTATTCAATATATGAGCTAAGAAAGTCTAAATTTTTATAAATTTTTACTTTCTTAGACGCTTACATATTTGTCTTAATTTTACTGAAATTGACATTCAAATCATCTGATTATCTCAAAAGTAATGCCTTTTTTTTAGACTTTATTTTTTCAAACGTGTCTCAGCTTGTCTAAATATGAATTTTTAAAGCTTTCGCAACGTTGGAAGAATATTATTAATTCAATATACTTAATTAAATTAGCATCTTTTATATCCTTTCGAAACTTAATGCTAAAAACGACATTAAATTTTGGGAATGACCTGATAATATAAATATTATTAAACTTTGTGAAATAATGATTATTTATCTGAAGAAAAAGAATGCCAACTGTGGAAATTCTACGCAATTTCGAGAACGACTATCAAATTGACGTTTTTGATCTGATGATGCCATTTGTTTGCATCTCCATAGCAGCAATTAAATCAAGCGATAACAACTTCTATCGTTTATAATGGACACATTATGCTATCACAGTAATCATACAGTAGTTAGAACAATCAATAATTTATTTATTTTTGTTCGAAAGTTATCATAAAATGAAGTAGAGGTTAGCGTGAAGAAGAGCTACCAGTTTCAGAAAAATCTATATTACTCTGTAGTAAAGTTCGCTTAACATTATTAAAACGAAAAAAAAAAGCATAAAATACATGAATATTAATAAAATTTTATATTTTATTAATTCTCTTTGAGTCTTCTCTCTTTAAGCTGCGACATAGAACAAAGAACCAAAAAACAAATTTGTGAACGTCATAATAATTTAATTGCAATGATTATATTTCTCATAAATACAATATGAATGATAGGAATTCATCAATTAATTTTAATTATAATTAGATCATTTATTGCATAAAATAATTATGCATGGTTCAAAAGTTATAGGGAATAACTTACGAAAGTAGAACGTCGGCCATTTTTACGGTTAAAGATAAGTACACTTAATTGACGTTTCATCGAGATCATCTTCACGTTTCTGACGTTATAAAAATTGAATAATTAGTTCAGATCATATTTAAGAGAGTAAAAGATTTGAACATCTCCATTTTTAAATGAATGAGATAAAGGGTTAATCAAATGATGCTGCATCGCACTTACTCTTAATGGAAGAACATCATTACAGAACTTTCACGAAAATACGTTAATTAATTAAATTAATTAAGAGTTATTAGTGAGGACATACTGTTAGACATCATGATGATGTCATAAGTTCACTTTTTACGACAGAAGATAGGCTACCAATATGATTATGAGAAGAAATATGCCATTATGCATGTTAAAAGTTCGATTTAATGTTTAAACATGCGAAATGGTCTAAAAAAATATTCTTGTGATGATTAGAATTTTTATTTTTTCGCTTTATAGCCTATTTGCGACCATTTGAAATCGAACTTTAAGCGAGTTGGCTGTAGTAAAAAAATTTTTTCGGTCACGAAAAATAAAAAAATATGGCGGAAAACAAGCACGAACCATTAAAATTACTTTAAGCAACGAAAAACCAATAAGATAACGTTTCGAATCACGTGATTTTAAGCACCTATTATTATTGGCAAATTTTGAATTTTAACGTTTCCGTTAGCGATATGCCTAATTTATATCAAAATAATTACTTTCAATCAATAAATGGGCAATGAAAACAATAGAATATTTTCGAACATTTCTTCAGGGATATTTTTTTAATAATTATGACGTTATTTTGCTGTTACACGTAAAATAATTAAGATCGCTTTGGTTCGTGCAACTGGTTGGTTGGCAACATTGAATAATATTCAATGTTGCCAATTCATTCGATTATAAATAATCAAATTTCGCATTAATGTCGATACATCGATGTCTTTATACAAGCGAAGAACTTCGGGTGGAGTAGGATAAAAACGGTTTGAAAAATTAAGAACGAAATCCGAGAAAAGCAACTTTCCCCATTTCGACGTCATTCGATCTTACTGAAGAACCCCTCTCGCCTTAGGACAAACTTTTAAAACGATTCAGTTCGGACATATACAGTTTCTAAACTCAACTACAGCCTCACCTTTCCACAAAATTCTTCCTTTCTAAAAGTTTCAAATTAAAAAAAGAAAAAAAAAGAAGAAGAAGAAGAAGAAGAAGAATGGTTAATCAGAAGCAGAACAGGAAGCATTCTAATGATGGATGGGGTGTCCTTAGCTCTATAATTTTCACACTTTACAAGCGATTATCGAGAATAAGACGTCTTTTGTACTCCATCATGAATTTAAAAGATGATGAACTATGTTGCAATACATTTTTTTTCTTTTCGTGCATTAGATAAAAAAAAAAAAACGTTAAAAAATTGTAAAAAAAGATGATTCAGTTCTTACATATTTTACAAAAATAACTTTTATAGAGAGAAAGAGAGAGAGAACAAAGATATAAGCGTAATCGATTGTGGCCTAAAAATGAAGCATGACGAAACGTCCTTAATTAGTTTGAGTCTAGGAAATAATGGTCATGTTGTTTGGTTCCCGTTTTTTTTTTTTTCGTTCAAAATATCTGAAAAATGAGTGAAAAATTTATCATGAGCACAGAAAAAAAAGTAGATTCATTGTTTCCTGATACAGAAATCTGCTTGGGTGTTCCCGTGTTAAACAGTTCATTTTAATGCCTAAAAATTAAATGTGTAAAATGTTTTAATTATAATTAATGGCGTATTTTTAATTAATTGGGATTTACAAGTTTCCCTAAACTGCTAAATTTGTTAAATATGAAATATAGATTTTAATGTATATATATATATTTTCTTTCTATGTATAAATCTGCTAGGAGCTATAAATTTTTTTCTTTTTTTTTTATCCACTCCTGTCGAAGGTCAAGAGATTTTTTAATGAAATCAATATAAAGTGGTAGTAATTATCAAACCAGTAATTAGCTTCTAATTACTTGTATATATATACTCGCTTCCTTAATATGTGATTCTGTGCTAAATCGAGGTCATTCAGAGCGTGTCTTAAGCATTAATGAATTAAATAATTAAAGATCCTGCTTACAACTTAAATTAAAACATCTTTCAAATCCCAATTTTGTCGGCAGTAATTTTTGATGGAATTATTACTAATTTTGATGGATTAGTTTCTCTTAAAAAGCACAGTGAGTCTTGTTTAATCGATCGATTTAATTGTTGTTGAACTCAAAGGGGAAGAATTGCTATACGCATTGCTAAACTGTAAGGAGAAGTTTCTCTTGTTATTGTTACTGTTGAACTATAAGTGATTGTTACATATATTGTTGAACTTGTTCTGTGATTGTTATAGGCACTAAATAGAGAACATTCTATGATTATCATAACTGTATCCATTGTTGAACTCTCCAAAGTAACGATTCTCTGATATTTATGCTCATTGTACTCTACACTGAAAGTAGTAGATTCTCTTATTTTTTATACTCATTATTACGTTCTACACTAGAGAGAGATTATGTAATTTTTATGCTCACTAAACGTTACACTGAAAGATAAATATTCATTTAGTTTTTATACACACTAAACTGTATACTGAAAGAGAAGATTCTCTAATTTTAATGCTCACTAATCGCTCCAATGATAGAGGAAGATTTTGTAATTTTTATGCTTACTAAATGCTACCATGAAAGAAGAAGCTTAATTTTTATACTCATTAAAGTTTGTACTGAAAGAGAAAGATGCCTAATTTTTATGCTTACTGAATGCTACCATGAAAGAGGAAGATTAATTTTTATACTCACTAAATTGTATGTTGAAAGAGAAGATTCGCTAATTTTTATACTCATTAAACATCACATTGAATGAGGAAGATTAACTTTTATACTCACTAAATGCTATACTGAACGAGGAAGATTCGCTAATTTTTATACTCACTAAATGCTATATACTGAAAGAGGAAGATTCGCTAGTTTTTATCCACATTGTTAAACTTTAAACTAGCGAATCTTCTTCTGATTCCTGTGAATCTTCCTCCTTATACTGATTTATCTACACTCGCTATACTGAGAAACTTGTCTAATTATTATACGAATTATTGAACTGTACCTGATTATAATACATTTTATTGAATTTATTGTGATTACGCACTGAAGGAAGAAATTATATGAATATTATACCCGTGCTATTGTTTAAACTAAACAATAAACGGGAAAAATTCTACGATAGTTACACTCATTGTTAAAATATTATTAAATAAAACTATACATTTATACTGATTTATTGCTATTATACAATATATATTTACTATAATGCATGCTGAATAATTGTTAGAATGTAAACTTGAACTTGAACTTGTTACTGCACTATATGAATGTTTCGTATTAAGTTTTTTTGCGTATAAGATTCATACAGCAAACTGTAAGGAATTATACATTGAAGGTGATAGATTGCACGATTAATAAGTCATATGCTACTAATTGATGCAAATTTAAGTTAGCAACTAATTGTTTAACCATTAATTAATAATTAACGTCTAACAAATTTGATAGTTTTAGCAATTAACCGATGATTAATCTTGTTAAACTATAAATTTAACAAAAAATTACAAGTTATTGTTAAATTACAAGCTTAAACATGTACTACATAACACGCGGGTTAACTATAGGTTACTTGATAAAAATATCAAAATTTGTTAGAGAAATTATTACGTAACAAAGAAAAAGAGATAACAAGTACCAAAAAAAGTTGAAAACTTGTTTGTGGAACCGTTAATTTGAAAGAGAAATGCATTTTTTTGTGCATAAACGAGCGTGCTAATGGATCACGGATTAATATTGTTTGCGCATTATCACGCATTTTTAAACATTTTTTTTTTTCGTAAAAAGTTAATTAAATTAGAGATTTTTTTAGCGTTTTAAAAACTCTTGTGTCATTAATTTATAAAGAAAAAGTCCGTAATTTTTATATAAAAAAATTTTTTTGAACACGAAGAAAAGTAGAGAACATGAGAAAATGCTATTTTTTTTTTTTTTTCTTACAAAGGACCACAAAAGGTAGCGGCGTTTCCGTTTTAAGAACAGTAAAACTTCTTTTTTTTTCTGTAGTAGGAATCCTACGTGGTTAATAGTTTTCGTGGTTGTCAAGTTTACTTTTTAGCAAGCATTAATTGACCGCCAGCCATAGATGCAATTACCGCCCACAGAGAAGGTGGAGCCCAAACCTAATGGGATATTGAGCAAAACGAGCCAATTAATTAAAGCGACTTATCAAAAAAACTCGAGTCTTTAAGCTATAAAAATAAATATAGTCGAACATTTATGTGAAATTAAAAATTATAAGTTTATTTCCTTTAAAACTTACAAGAAAAATGTCCCATAACAGAACACGAATGACGATTCCACTGAACGAGATCACAAAAAATTTCACGATTAAACTGGCATCGAGATCACAAAAAAATTCACGATTAAACTGTCACATCATATAAAATATTTCACTCACATGTACACTATATACATTAAATATGGATAGTTCATTCGCCGATCAGGAGTTCACTCAAGGCAATGATGTAACTCTGTGCCATTTGTAGAGTTTCGTACTTGGATAACTTTTTGTTATCGTCGAACGATGGTACAACTGCTCTGAGACGATCGAATGCCATGTTTAAACTGTGCATCCTTCTTCTTTCTCGAGCATTAGCAGCTAATCGTCGCTTCTTCATCACGGTGGGTGTGGATTTTACGTTCTTCTTCACCTGGACGTTGTTTCTTTTTTTCTTAAACGAAGATTCTTGCTGATTCTGTTCGCAATTGTCGTTTTGTACCTGATGATCTGTATCCATTCCGGGAACATCACAAACATGAAATCCTTTAGGGTTTGGCCGATCAGGCGGTCCTTTCGATGTTTATAAGGACGAGTGTGTAGCTAAGGCGGCATCCCAAACCAATCCCCTGATATACCTCGGAGGCAACAAGTTTTCCCCTCATCAACCGGAAATATCTTGCTGGCTCCGGGGAAGAAGAAAAGCTAGAGTTAAGTTACCTCATTCTACTGATGGGAGGAACTTTTTTTTTCATTTCTTTAATCTCTTAAATTTTTTTTTATTCTCAAACTTAGTAAAGAGCCGTTGAATTTACTATAACTTGTATCATTTCATTCGTGCTGCTTCACTATCTTAGTAATGCTAACTTACTATAAATCGCCCTTACGCTTAAATAATTTATTATACAATGAATAATTTCCTACTTCTTTTGATTCACTGGGCGTTAAAGGCCCCGGGTAGAGCCCGAAGTTGGTTTTCGTTATAAGGAAAATTTTCGCCATTTTTGAGTGATAAAAAACGCCTTTCGTGAATATTAAACCGATTATTTAACCCATCTTAACGCTATTTTTAACCACTCGTGGCGCGATCTCGAATTAATCATCTTAAGACCATGGTTTAGATAACAGACAGCTTTTATTGGTACTTAAATATAAACTCTGAAATCACTCTTAACAGGTTATATATAAAAGTTTGATTTTAATAATGCAGTTTAAGTTTGAATGGTTAGTAAAAATGTTCGAATCTGCATGGGTTGAAAAGAGATAGTCAAATTTTCTTCTTCTTCTTCTACTTTTTCTTGGCCCTCATCTTCACCGTTTTCTTCTAATAAAATGGCAAAATATGTGGAATAAACATTTTTATTTAACTTGCCAGTAATAATGTGTGTATATATACCTGAATAATGATGGTTCCAGTGTAGTTTAGCACTTTCTTCTAAGAAAATGTTGACTCCAAGTGACATTTCACGGGCTTCTACTATAGTAAATGGAGTAAACAATTCCTGAATGGGTAAAAAAAAGTTTATAAATCATATTTACGTAACTAAAATTAACTTTAAAACGGAATCTGTTAACATACTTCTAACGATACGTTGGTCGGTTTGGAATAAACTGGATGCTCTCCGAATCCATAGAAGTGCTCCAATCTGAGCAAAATATTTTTTCCAAGCAATTCCAGTGTCAATAAGTTGATATTCTCCGGAAGTTTGCTTTTTAAACCTGAGAACTTTCATAAGAAAAGTGTCTGTTATGATCTTGTACGAAACAATGGTTCTGTAGGTTAGTTTATCCGTTACCTGATCTAATGCAGCTATATCAGTAAAATTCCCGAAGGTAAAGGATAAAACGGGAGGAAGAAATATCCTTTGGGCTAACTGACGATACAGTGAATCTCCCGTGGGTCTTAGCAGCAACCAGTGTTTACCTCTGACGATTATACCCCTTCCATCAATTCCTATCTCGTTCAGAGGTTCTTCCACACCGAAACCATCATCAAACAACAATCGACGATGCAACTGTTACGATTCACATGAAAATTAAAGGCGAATAATACTCGAGCAAAGCCAGTAAATATATGTAACGCTTTTATATTAATCAAATTAAGTATTCTAGGATATACTTATATACAGTAGTAGTCCCTATATTGTAGACGGAGATATGTAGTCACCATTATTTCGATGGACCCATCATAAATGCTGCTGGCTCCTTGAGCACGATCTGTTAAGATAGTCATTTGTAATTTTCTATCTTCGTCCTACAAAACAAATTATATTTTATTATTATTCCTAATATTTTAAAAAATATTTTTTTATGATATTAAAAATTATACCTTGATATGAATCCACGAATTAATGGGATAATAATTACTGGCAACCTTCTCAGTCAGGTTTAAGGGGAAGGAAGATCGAAAATCTCTCCTGGAAGTCGAAAAAAAATGACGATAAAGTCGACGTCTATCCGATCTAAGCGTGTCAAATAGTTAATTAATGTAGTTAAAAAAGAAAATTTTTACTTTCTCTTCATAGTTTGCCTGGCATTGCTGTCGGTATAGAAGTAACCTTGCGTATTTAGCGACGTTTCGTAGGTGGTGATAATCTCCTTACCGAGTCTATCACTGATAACAGGTAAGTATTAAAATTAGATTTAAAAATCGATCTGTAACTTAAAACAGGTTAAAATTTTACTCGATGGGTATTGGTCCGATTGTCCAATCGAATTCCACGTGATGTTCCCCTTTATAAACTCTAATGGTCTGTGATAACCAAGGAGTGAATGTCTGATGCACTTCTTCCACTAAAGGTCCCTTGAGAAAGTATTAATAAAAATGTCATAAATTCTAGAATCGATTTTTATTTTCGTAATTAATAATATATTATATTTTACCTTATTGACTCTAAAAGTAACGTTTTCGTGCAAGGAATAAGCGTAGTCGAATCTAGGATTGAAAGCGTAAGCTCCAGAAGGTCTTTCGTGCCGAAATCCTGGTTGAGCTTCATACCAATAGAAGGACTGTCTTAAAGGCACTTGTAGGTCTCCCAAAATAATTTCTTTCATCAGACCAGTTCTACTCTCTATAACCACTTTTAAATTCTGTTTAAAAACAATTTTTTTAAAAAATAAAAATCTAAACCTATAATGTGGAGCTGATGTATGCGGATTATAGGATCTGCAGTTAAAACACAACTTTTTTTATTCAATTATACACTTATAGAATTGCATAATCTTTAAATTTGTACTCTCACAACATCCTTATTACAGTTTGTTTACTATAAATGTTAGATTTTTATACCTCATTCCCAATTGTGACATCGCCAACAAGCGTTTCTTGAACAAATTCGTCGGATGAACCTAAATTATAATGGATACCATTTAAACTTATTTAATATTAAACGATATAATTATTGTTTTGTTTGCTTACCGCCCTGCTGGAATACTTGATAAACAGAAACACCTAGAGGTGGCACGCTAACAGGAAAAATAAGTTCTCTATCTGCCCAACTTAATCTTTCTGGCAATACTTGTACTTGATTAGAAATAGGAGAGAGCTGTAAATATGTTTAAAATGGTAAAAATCATCTCGAATTTAATTTATATAACATTTTGTAGAATTATACATTTACCTGTATAGGTAGCTCGTTGTTATTATTGTCGATAATTAAATAATTTTCTGCTACAACGGGTAAACGTACATATTCAAAAATCCATCTAGGTTGAGGATTATATACCACCAGAAAAAACTATAAAAAAAGGTTCAAATTTCGGTCATTTTGTACGATTATTATCTCGAAAACTTTCCTCATTATCGAAAAACGCATCGAAACAAACCCCAAGTAATCTGCTAAATATGATGAATTTTAATCGTTAAGTATTTTAGGATATGATTAAAAATACTTGATAATAAATGAAGAAAAAAACGAGAAATATAATTTAGTCAATAATATTATGTGAAATTTTTACATTTTCAGCACGAAACTGTAATAAATATCGTTACAAACGTGACAGTTAATGTTGAAATCTACATCACCCAAGTAAAAGCAGAAAATGAAACAGAAAAGTACAAAAAATTCCGTTTCAGTTCGATTTCTGCAGTTCTATTACAGCTGAAAAAAGTTAACAGAAGGCATACTGCACCGCCATCTTCTGGCTGTTTATAGAATCAATTTATAAAGTGACAACGAATGACGTATTGATCGGTTTTTGCTGTATTTTAACCAGTATGTTTCTATATATATCGTTAAATATTGTTCTTTCATTGTTGTAAGTGTTTTCGTATTTCTATAAAATATTTTCATATATATGTGTCCTTTCATTTTAGATTCGCATATCTATCATTATTCAAACTTCCGAAAGGAGAGACGTCATGTTCTACGTCATTGTAAAACGCGTAATCTTATTGGACGAATTACAACTGAAACAACAAATTAGAAAGTGAAAAATTCAAATATTTTCAAATTTATGTTTATTATATCCGCTTCACATTAATCAAGTTATTTGAGTCAATCAACTTGAAAGATTTTTCTGATATGAACATTACACTTTATCTGAAAATATCTTAACATATTACAGTACTTGAATTCAGATAAAATGAGTAGTTCACATTGGCAAAATCTTTTCAAGTTTCTTGCGTCAAGAATTTGATTACAAATGACTTGACTAATGTCAACATTGTTTTAAACTGTAACCAAAACGAAAATAGACTCTGAAAATTGAAAAGTGAAGCAAACTTATATATATAAATTTTTCAGGTTTTCATAGTCCTAACTTATTTTTCTAGGGCCTTCTAGCCCTAGAAAAAGAAGTTAGAATGTGAAAACTATATATAGTCTCCTTGTATACTGTACAGTATGTTTGTATATAGTCTGCTTCTATACAATCTGTTTGTATATAGGCTAACTTATTTTTCTAGGGACTTCCAAGCACTAGATAATAAGTTAGACTATATACAAACAGACTATATACGTGCAAATAATTTCACGTGAAAATGTAAAAATATCACGTGAAATTTTTACATTTTCAGCACGAAACTATAATAAACATCGTTACAAACGTGAAAATTCTCCTTTTCTACTGCTCCTTTCTAGCCCTTTCTATTGCCCCTGCTATTTCTTTTTGGAAGGCCCCTTTTTAGGGCCTACCAGACTCTATAAAAATAAGTTAGACTATATAATACAAATGTATATCATTATATATTTGTATATAATGATATACAAATGATATTCCTTCAAATACAAGTATATAACATTCAAATACAGATATATATTCAAATGCAAATACAACTACATATTCCTAAAAACAGGAATATACGAATGATATTCCTGTTTACTACAGTCTCTAACATGGGATAATAGTTTTAACCTATTTTTTCTAAGGCCTGGAAGGCCCTAGAAAAATAAGTTAGACTGTGAAAATTGAAAGTTTATAAATTTAATTTTGCTTCACTTTTTAATTTTCAGTCTATTTCAGTTTTAACTGTTATTTCCGTTTCAGAGTCTACTTCCGTTTCAGTTTTAACCTATTTTTTTCCTAGGGCCTTCGAGGCCCTAGGAAAAAAATAGGTTAAAACTGTTATCCCATGTTAGAGACTGTGGTAAACATGAATATCATTTGTATATCATACATATATCGGTACCCTTTCATAATATGGTGTAAAGATGATTTATTTATTTGATCTTGAGCATATTATTTAATATAATAAATATTATTTGAACAGTTAAAATTAATTAATCTTCAAAACGATATACTCTAGCATCCAATAATAATTGCATCAAAGTCATAGAAAATAAGGTTAACCGACCGAAGATGAAACAGGACAATACTAAAGCTTGATCACTTATTTCTTAAATATTCTAATTTCTATATTTTTCAAGGGGAAAATATTTTATAAAAGCAAAATTTTTAAACACACACATCATACACACAAAAATTATTTCAAATAATTTCTCACCCCAATCTCATTTTCAGACCAATAACATTCGCTTATGTTTAAATTTTGGCAGAAAAAATGTTCGCTGAATGTATTTCCACTTCCTTCTAAAATTGTACGATATGCTTCATTAAAAGCCAGCTAAATAAATAAAATTTAATATTTTAATTAAAATATTAATTTAATAAATAACAATACTGTACAATACAAACAATTAATTTAAGAACATTTTCAACAGATGGCGACACTTTCTACGGATGTTTATGTATGGAAAATTAATTTTAATAATGGCAACTTTTACTCTAAGATTTACGCAATTAAGAACATTTGATTATTAAAAATAATTTCAAATAAATATATACCTCGCAATCTTCGATGCCTGTAGTTAACATAGCCGCATAATCTTTCGCTACGTAGTCTTTCTCAGTGCCACTAAAATTATTAAAATATTTAATGATGAAATAATTATTTTGTTATTATAGAAGTGATTAATATATTGTATAGAGTGGCAAAAAAAATCTGTCAAGTAAAACTAATGTTTCTTCTTTCTTCTTGCTATGGCAACCAAAAACTCTTCCATATTATGGTCTGTTTTTAATTTGTACCGTAGAGCAGTGGTCTCAAATTCAAATCGCGTGCAGGCTGAATGCTCAGTTTGAATGGAAATGAAGCGCCGAATATTTTTAAACAAAATGAAAGGAAAATATTTTACTGATACAGTAGGAACTGATAGCACAGTACAGCTTGAGTACAGTAGGCATTAAAGTTTACATTGTTAGTTACGTTAAATTTTAATAATATTCCGGCTGTAACATGTATTTAAATAAATAGCTAAAACGTTTTCTCTGTCCGGATGCGGCCTGCAGGCTGCAGTTTTTTTTTTGGTCAACAGATGCCATTCTTCATTCTAGTAGAACATTAAGTGATTGGGCGAAACAAGCCCTGAGGTGGAGTCAGCCTGATTTTGGAGGACGGGGATCGACGGGCTGGGCCTGGACCCCATGATAAATATTTTCAAGGAGTGGGTCCGAGACTCGAATCCGGATCCTTTAAAGTGGAAAGCCGAAGCGTTTCCACTCAGTCAATCCGGCCGACTGAAGGAGTCAGTTTGAGACCACAGCTCTAGACTCTGTTTTAAGACCAAATGATACGACAGTGAGCAATATAACACTAACACCTATATAAACCATTACTGGGAATAATGATCTTTTACAACATTTGGTATCATTTTCGTGACTTATATGCGAAGATCGTGCCGCATAAAGACATGCGACTCGATCTTCGCATTACATGTTCCGTGCCGTGTGATCCTTTCAGGAAACATTATTATTTCGGCATTACCAATCATCATCACATCTGAAACTAGATTTACCTCAGATTTAAATATTAATTTTGCATTATATTAAATCAAAAACACTTAAGATTAGTTTAGGTTAGTGAGGTTAAGCTTCCATATCGCGCAAGAGATATACATTATTTGGTTGCTGCTCACGTGTAGAGCCCATCACAGGCTAGCCAACACTCATGATGGGATCAACTGGAAGGTTGAAGGATGAGTTCAACTGGTCATGCCCAGACCCCTCCTGAAAACTGGAGGTTTGAGACCCGGCTCCTCCAAGCTGGTAAGTTAATCTTTATCATGCGGCCATCCGGTCGACAAGAATACTTAAAAATTTGTCGGATTTTAATCTTATATTTTAACTCAGGTTTCAGAATAGTGACGAACGAAATTTCTAGTTAAAATCAAAGTTTCGTTCATGGTTTAAAATTTGAGCAAACAGGTTACATCACCACATATCTATTATTACAGCTTAATAATAGCTCTCTGTCCCTTGTATGTTTATGTAAAGATTTCATTATTACCTCAATTCTGGTTACAATATTTTACAACAAAGTCGGTGATTAGTTTAGCTATACATATACAGATATAAACCAATTTTAAACTATTATAAAATGAAATTCACAAAAACTTTACTTACGTTACTGCATCGTGATGTTGCATGACTCCCATTGCTTTTCCTAAAAGAAGAAAAAAAAAAATATAATTTGCGAAAAATAATGCAAAAAATTATTAATCAACGGAAAAAAAATATACTAACGAAGATTAAAACTATAATCTTCAGAGATGTTAGTCAGAGCAATCACTTGTTTGCAGGCCTGAAATCGCAAATACAAACGTTTAATCAACATTAGTATGATAGTTTGTGATACTTAAAAAAATTCTTACTTGAAGAAAACCATTGGCATAACGTGTAAATCTCTTGATACTCGGTTTGCTAGTGAAATATCCAGTCCAGTATGCGTCCGGATCGCTGGCATATGGGAAAAAGTCTTCAGTAAAAGTCGACCATGTTAAGTTGGCTTGGTTTAAGGAATGTAAGTAACAACTCGGAGTCGAGTAGAATATATTGATTGAACTACCCGATTCTTGCTGAAATTTTATTATTCTATCACTTTTCGTCAGAATGATGGTTAAATTTTATTTTTTAACGTGACATAAACTTACCAAACTGTTTATATACGCCATTAACCTGTCTAGATTCCTGAACCAGCGATCTGCATCTCGATAGTGAAAATCCATACCCATTGTCAAAACTGTATGATTTGTGCGATAATAATTGGCCTATATTAATAAAGTTTTATGTGAATGATGTCATGATAAGTTGATTATATTAATCAGAGGTTTTATATATATATATATAATTTTCAGTGGAGTTAATATTAAAACAAGATATTCTTACTTGCTGTCTTATGATGTCCATGAGATGTCTGGCTTTGCGATTAATGTTAAAACTCTAAAAATATTTATATTATTTGTAAAATTAATGTTTTTAAGTGTAAATATTGACCAAATATTTCACAATTACCGTTATTTCAGGTTCTCCACATAAATCGTCAAAACAAAATCCTTGAGGAGGCCAATACACGTTTGGAAGGATTCCAGTGAAAATATTCGTATCTAAATCTATAAAAACAAGAAAAATAAAATGATTTAATGAATAAAAATAAAGAAAAAAATAAGAATAAGACGATTTTTACTTACTGTAACCAGGATTTGTGTTCCACAAAAATTCAAGATTCTTAGTTTGTTGTCTAAACTGCTTATCTTGATAATCTATTCTTCCCAAGAATAATCCATGAAAATGCATCTAAATGAGTAATTAGAAAAAAACGTACTGTTTACTTTTACCGTTTACATAATATTAGAAAATATTTTATTAATTATTAATTAAAAACGTTTCAAAAATTAACGATTTTCAGCAATAAAATTTTCAAAAAAATAAATAATTTACTAAATATATACATTGAATGAATGAATAGAATCTTGAATAATTTGAGCAGTTATTCGCAGGACCTGAGAGAGATTGAGACGGGCTCTATTCCAATCCGAATACCATAAAAAATGAATAAAATGAATAAATTTGGTTGATAAAAATCTGCTTTTTATGTAAAATATTAAATTCTGAAGGCCTTTCTAGTCTCAAGCTCGGACAAAGGACTCGGAAGATCAGATCAATAAGAGATAAATGTTTCAAGAGGAAAAAAATAAATGTAATTAATAAATGAAATAATAAATTTTATTAAAATCGACTCTTGAAACATTTTTCTCTTATTAATAAGAGTTTTATCAATCTTTGTTTTGGAGCAATTTATAAAAAGATTCTTTTCGGGATCATACTACTAAAGGATCTTCTTCTTCAAAAAGTAAATGTTTATTGAATTCAGCATAAAAAATAATTTTTCCATAAATTAAGAATTTGCATTAAAAACTCATGTTTATGAAATATGAATATTTAAAAAAATATTTGTATTCAAAATACGCATTATTAAAAGAGATGCTAGAACCATTCCTCACAAGTTACCTGAGAGAATATGGATGCTTGCTCTCTGGAGTGACCAAAAGGATCAATTTGCCAGCCTATTTTTGGAGTTGCACATGGTCCAAATGTATCATTAAGCCATCTCATACCTAGAGTCATTTGATCGATTATTGCTAAGTAATGTGTTGTGGCTTCGTCGTTCATGCTCCATCCTCCGCTTATTATCTCGAGTTGACCTTAAAATCAAAAAGATTTATTACCATAAAGTTTGAAAATTGCATCATTCGTAGCATTAAACAAAGTAAAAATTGCATCTATTACCGTTGTTAATTAATTTTTTGAAGAAAAACTTAGAAAGTTGTGATTGCTCGCTCCACCATCGATGCAAAAATGCGGATTCCACGTAAATGAATTTTCTTGTTTCGTTGACTAGTAAATGACGTACCACCGAATTAAGTATGTGTTTGACGTCTGCAAACAAGTAAAAAGTAAAAAAATGTGCAATTTTATAAAAATCAATAGTAAATTTTTAATTATACTTACAGGTTTGGTAATATTCTTCAACAGTTCTAACCCACCCTACGTCGTCGTGTGTATGGCATATTACGTGGACATTCAACATGTTGGGTGTTGGGACGGGACAAGACTAAAATTCGCAAGAAAAACTGTGAGTATATGTTTAAAAAATACAATATTTAATAATATATTTTGATGATTTCATTCAGAAAAAAATAAAATACGAAAATATAAATTTTAACCTCATAACCGCATACTGCTAACGTTAATGGTAAAATTGTAGAAAGGCTCAGAAATATAGGTAAAATGTACATAGTTTGTTGATTTTTCTCGGAAAAATCCTGCAAAGATTGAAAAAATAATTAAAATTAGATTTATTTTATTAAAATATAATTTATGATAATTTTCCAATATAGGGAATAAGAATTTCGTGGATTTCTTTTAGATAAAACATATTTTGTAGAAAGATATTGGATCACTGTTTAAAATATTTTAAATATTTAAAACAATATTTTTTTCTTTCATGTTTTGGACCGTATCATGCTCATTCAGACAGATTAATTAATAAAAAAATTTAGTGAATGCACATCGAAACGTAACAATACATCTGCGTACGTAATATACGATATTACGTCAGCAAAAAAAGTTGGTGACGCAATTTTGATCAGAAATTTATTTCTGTCACAAAATTCTGTGAAGAATGCTGATGATCTGTTGAATGGGATTCGAACTGTTTTATTTTTATTCTGAGGAGAGAAATTATTATTTTTAAAATTCAAAATTTCTTTTTTTATATAAGTGTTAAATAAATTTATTAATTATTATCCGTATGTTTTGAGAATATTTTATGCCAAAAATAAATTTATGAAACTTTTTTCATATTATAACAGATTATTTAAACTTATATAATTTTCTTTCTTTTACACAAGTTTCTTGGTAAAATCAGAAACATCATTATGATTTTTTTTTATTTTTATTTTACACACAAAATAATTAATAATTTTGATTTCAAATTTTATTGTGGAAAAAAGAAAGCTAGAAAACTTTTATTTACGTGATTAGTATCATTTTTATCCGTTGTGGCGCTACTAGCGTTTTATCAAAAATTGTTTCTTTATAAAAACCACAGCGTTAGAACTGGGTTTAAGCACCCCTATGAGTAAGGGGTTAGAATATACTCGCAGTCTGATCCTGCGTGTAGTAAAGGGCGAGTAAAGGAACCACCTCGCGTTGGTAGTTCCGAGGTCCGTCACTGGGGGCTCGCTTGTGGCTCCTACAAGAAATCGGGACTGCTTCGATACCGCCGAAGCAGTCCCGATTTCTTGCCTATCGTCTTGGGGAACAAGAACCCCATAGGGAACCCCTTCCCTATGGGGTTCTTATATAACCCCATAGGGAAGGGTAGTATGTAAAAAAAAACTAGGTTTAATGCTTCAGTTTTTGCAAAACTTTTGTTTTTAGGAAGATAAATTCATACATCATTGATAACATGACTCTTCGATCAAAAATGATCGAATGGTGAGTAATATATGGTTCATCTTTGAGTAAGCACATTAACGTGATTTATACACGAAAAACATTGTTTATATTTCACTATTGCTAACTAATGTGATGTTTTAAAGATAGAAATGTTGATGCCACACTAATTTGGAGTCTCGTACTTAAGAAGTCGAGTTTCTCTTTCGCGAATCGCTCTTATTTAATATATTTTACAGGGAAATTTTTAAACCACGAAGATATATTAACATACAATTTCCATTTAAATCTACAATAATTTAAAAACGTAATAAAATTATATTTTATCAAGAAACTATTACCTTAATTAGATTCGTTTCCAAACATTCGTAAACACAATTAACTGTTATAACTGAATGGACAGCTTTAACTGAATAAAAAATAGTGACATTCGAAGATAAACTGCAAATCAATGCAAGATAAGCATCTCGATTCTTAGAATTGTAATTTATGGTACTAATATTTATTTAATTAGCGAAATACTAACAACCTTGCATCAGATATGACGCAACACACTAAAATTTGCGATAATTTATCATCACATGCTCATCAAGCAAGACCGTAAAGAAAAATAAGGAAGAACACGAAAAATTCCTTGGCGATTACGCATGATGCATGCACGAAAGTGCAAAAACATTTATATTAATTATATTATTCTGATATATCATAGAAATCAACAGCGGATATCAGTTATGAGTTGTTTTATTTTCTGAAACTATGCAGTGATCCACGATTTAAGGTCATGTTGTTCACCTTGGCAGGTTCGTTTTCTTTGTTGATACACAACAAAAGAGGGTTTTTTAATGAACATCTATGAAAATTTTATCGAATTATATATACTTTAAACATGCCAATTTTGCCGATCCACTCGTAAGTAACTGCATAAAGAGAGAGATTAGTGTCGCTATGAGTTTTTATAAATTTAATTAAGTAAAAATTATTTTTTTTAATTCCTAGACACTTAATTGAAATTTTGGTTTACAAATTCTTAAAGTGGATCGCCAATAAACCAAGATTTTCTTATCTCTCAGTTTATATATGTTAAATCAATGGCACGATCAGCATCTTCGTTTTGCTGATTAACATTTTCCTGCATTTGATTACTGGATAATTAAAAATATTTTTAATATCGAAAATAGTGGATTTAAAAAAAAAATTGTAAGCGAAAAGAAATTTTGGAAAATCCTGGAATGTCACCTTTTATTTTTATTATTATCTTAAAAGTGAAAGCATATTTAAAGAGAAAACTGACTATCTATTAATTAAAGTCCAGTTTTGTAAGAAGGAAAAGATCCTTGATCGAATGTATACTGTATATACACAGTCAGATAAATTACCTTCAGAATGTAAACACAATACAGGATAACCAGTAAATAGGTTAAGGACAGTTTTAAGTGTGTAAAAAAATCTTGAATGAAAGTTTTAATTGATATTCGAAGAACATAAACAAGATTCTAAGAGTTAAAAGAGGAAAAAAATCTGTGAATAAAATTTTCTAAATTAGAAAAAAAAAAAATTATTAAAATTTAACATTCAAAGATTTAAAATATCTAAAAAACGTAAAAATGGTGTGGTAAAATGTAAAATTTCATGCATACTATTTTACATGACAATAACATTCTACATGCAGTGCAAAATTACAAAATTTCATGCATAATATTTTACATGGCAATAAAATTCTACATGCGATGCAAAATTACAAAATTTCATGAATAATATTTTACACGGCAATAAAATTCTACATACAATGCAAAATTACAAAATTTCATGCATAATATTATACACGGCAATAAAATTTTACATGCAAGGCAGAATTACAAACTTTCATGCATAATATTTTACACGGCAATAAAATTCTACATGAAGTGCAAAAAATACAAAATTATGTTTAAAATTATAAAAAATACTCTGCGAAAATTATTTAAAGAAATTAAATTAACATACAAAACTTTAATTTTACAATTTTTAGATGTAATTAATTAAGATAATTAATTAACGTCGGTTAAGTTACGCATCAAGTTAAAAACCGATAACTCATACCTTTTTTTTAACAGCTTAAAATTTTGTAGTAGGAAAATCGGATTTACCGTTAGAAATGTTCAAGAATTTCTTAGAGCATCGATGTTAGGTTCAAAAATACCAAAAATGTGGGTGTGTTGACATATACGTGCTTATCGTTACTGTCAGCACTCTCCGCTATTTATTAACCTTAGGAACAGAGTTCATTCAATAATTCCTATTCGTATCGTAACGTTATCCAATAGATGTTCAAGATTAGTTAATAAGAAAAATTCTTAAATTGAATTTGAAACTGTAACTGCGCATTAGATTTCTCTACAACTTAAATAGTTTTTATTGATTAAATCAGTCTTATGTATTGATTAAATCTATTTAGGATGCAAAACGAGGAAAAATAGTTAAAAGAAAAAGTCGTGTTTCTGTTGAACTCAACGTTATTTTTTTGCTGTTTTATAAACGTGATTTGTCTTTTCTCCGCTTTTAATTACTTCATCGATATCTAATTTTATAAATTTTTATTTTTCATTTAAAACCATTCCGAAAACAGGAAAAATTATTTTTATTTAACTACAGTTAGTAATAAGGATGCAAGCTGAGCCTTAAACGGTAAAGAAAAGTTAGGTAACAAATATTTACGTCGAACTAACAAAACATTGTTTTTACTTCTTTAACACAATAATATGCAAATTACTTTAGCGAATATACATATGTTACACAGAAATATGCAAATTACCTTAGCGAATATACATATATTACACAGAAATATGCAAATTACTTTAGCGAATATACATATATTACACAGAAATATGCAAATTACTTTAGCGAATGTACATGTGTTACACCGAAATATTTAAATTAATGTGTTAGAAATATACAAATTTTATATTACACAGAGTAATAGGCAAATTATTATACTGGATGGACATGAAAATATGCAAATTAATATTAAATCTCTCTCAAAATCGGTGCGTAATATTTAAGACAACGAAACGGTTGAATGTCCTCTTTATATATATACTGTATATATATATATATATATATTTTTTTTTTTTTTAAGCGTAAAATTATCTTATTTTGCTTACCTCACAACCAGATTTAAAGTAAACAGCCGAATGCTTACTGGTTTAGCGCTGTGTCGTTCGCTTTTATTTTGTTTCTCTTCTTCCTCCTGGGACTTCTTTGATATGTGGATAGTAAGTAACAACTTCTTGAATGGTTGTAACAATTTATGACTGCGCATACAGACATATTTCGTCCCAGCGTGGACTTCACGAGTGAAATTATGCGCCACGTGTAATCATACAGACCACGGATGTCATTTTGTCTCATTACCACGTCCTGAATAAGTTCAGTGTACTTCCCTTTTAACTTATTGTTTTGTCGAAGCAGAACATAGACATATTGTTATTTTCCTTCGCGGCGGCTTACTATTTAAAAAATATATTATTAAAAACAATACAGTTAAAAAATATTTTTATTGTTTTTATTCTTCGCCATGTTATGAGGAGGGAAAAATCGGTGACTTTAATGTTAAAAAAAAATTAGCAGTTTAGTGATGATTAAGAGTAAGTTATAAGTTTAACGATCGTAAAGTAATGATGATCGTTAGTGTTTAATTACAATCTAGACCCTTATGATTTTGATTTATGATCTTATGATTTACCGTTATGATCATTTGATACCACAAATCTGGTTACAAATCTTTATAAGGTGATGGTCGTGTGTAAAGATAAATGTAATGATAAAAATCAAACTGATGAAAATCAAAAATATTTCGCATATTTTGAGTTTTTTTTTTTTTTCTATTTTATGCTAATATTTTTTTTGTGTTAAATAGAATAATTTTGTATTCTGTTTTATGCCAGTATATCATTAGATTTATATTTCAATATATCATTAGATTTGTAACTCATTTTACATCAATATCACCAGATTTGTAACCTATTTTGCATCAATATCACTAGATTTGTAACCTATTTGCATCATTATCACTGGATTTGTAACGTTACAAATACGTTATGATATTGATGCAGAATAGGTTACAAATCTAGTGATAGTGATGCAAAATACGTTACAAATCTAGTGATAGTGA
>WUQG02454392.1:0-12725 GCA_011317285.2 Androctonus mauritanicus
CCGAGGCTGATTATTTTGTGTACCTTTATTTTATTCTACAATCTAGCGACTAAAGACTTTTGTTATTAAGGACTAAGACTGTGTGTGCTGTGTTCAATTGCCAATATTAATAACATCTCTCACCGAGGATGACCTTTTAACCTTCACCGGACTACACTTCAAGGAATTAACTGTCTCTCACAGGTATTTGTCCTCCACTGTCAGAGAATATCGTTTATGTATTCACTCTCTAATAAAGATCCAAAGTTTACAAAAACCGTAATTGTATGTCTCTGTTTGTGCCAAGAACGTCTCACTTTGTTCTTATCTACACGTCTAAACCACGACCACAGTAGGCTAATGCCTGTCTTAATCATCCATCGGATCTACAAAATCACAACAGATTTATGCAGAATCTGGTGGTGCAAGCATATATGAAGTTGTGTGGCCTTTCAAGTGGTCCAGTGAGAGTGACCTTGAATATGCAAATTAAGACAAATAGAAATTCCATCCCCAAAACTGTAACAAATAGAAGAATACTTCAAATTACAAATTTCTTTGGCATGTTATTTTGAACATTTAAAAAATTGCATCAAAATCTGAAGAACATTTCACTCCAAATGTCAAAAAATATTACTTATCCAATTTCCCATCCTCAACTTAAGAGCCTTCTTTGACACTGTAAATAAATAAATACACATCTGTGCAATTTCTGGCAGAATTTACCACATTGGACATTACAACAGGTGTTATTTCTGCACAGACTAGTTGAATTCTTGCTTCAGATCATGCATTGAGGCTGCACTATGGCATATATCCTGTTCTTGATGTAATTCCACAGGAAAAATCCAGTGGTGTCATATTTGGTAACCATGATGGGAAATCATTGAACTTTTAATTTTTATTAATTTCTTGAAATTAAAAATCATGCCACTAACCTAGAATCAAGCCATAAACATTGGATTACTATCTTACCCAACATCTTATCCAATTAGACTACTGTGGCCTCAGACAGATTTCTATTTCAGGAATCGTATATTATGAACTATTAATTTAGTTTATTACACTAGATCAACAAAAGTACTCCTAGGTGGGCTAGTTACATAACTATGGGTCTTCTTACAAACCTGGGCAGACCAACTTGACTCAAGTCAGATAATATATATTAGTTCAATTATTAAGTAATAGATGGTGTACCTTAGCCTAAATTTAAATTAATTATTAACTCAACAGACAGTGGTATCAAAGCCTTGATTAGTAAATAATTATTAAATTACAGTTTAACTTCATATTTGGCCAATCACAAGTATTTGATTAGAATATTTGTTTTCTAATTAATTTGTTAATTAATTTCAATTAATAATTGATTTATTTTAAGACTTAATAAATTTTGTTTTCTACAGTCTTAAAAACCAACAGGGCCTTCTTGTTGATTTCCCTGCATTTCCACAAAAATTTATTGATCTCTTAGAATTATGTCAAAAGGAAGAACATAATGAAATACCAAGGTAATAATAATTACATACATTTAACTGATGTTAAAATACAATATAAAGATTTATGTTATAATTTATTTTTCATCTGTTGATTTATTAAATTTTAATTTTTTTTATTTAATTATGCATATATATATTTTTAATCAATGTATAGTTAATGTACCTGTAACAAATGGATTTTTCCCTTTTTGATATTACTTCAAATTTAATTTTAAATTATTAAAAATTTATATGAAAATTTTAAAACATTTGCTGTATTCATTCATATATATAACATTTTTTTTTTTTTTGATATGTCACAGTTTGGGATAAAATATACAAATATTAAAAATATATAATTTAGTAAGTAGGTAACAAAGAATTTGATTTATTTCTAATGTTTTTGACTCTTACTCAAATTTTGAAATCTTTGTCAACAAAAACATAAACATATTTTTAATTATAATTAACCTCTTATAGAAGTACATTATATATAATAAGCTTATATAAAATTAATTATGAGTAATAATGTAATTAATTATGAGTAACAATAATTATGATTAACAATAATATCAAATTAATTATGAGTAACAATAATATCATAAGGGTTATAAGTACCATAAGTTCTGTACTTATGCATTTTCAGAGATAGATGCACAGATGCATAAATGTAATTTGTGTTGAATTTCCATAAAATGAAATAAAAAAAAATTCATTAAACAATTTAGTTTTGCAAAAACTAACCTTTTATGGCTTATGAGCTTTGTTTTAATTTATACTTATAGTATGATTTGTAAATTTTATATAACCATATTGTTATTTATTAGAACTTTACTATTTTTTAATATTTGTATTATATCATGTTACATTGTAAATTAATGTAACTTTTTCTGTTGATTTGAAGTTATATATATATATATATATATATAATATGAAATTTTTAAATACATTTGACATTAATAAAAATATATTGTTATTGTTTTCATGAAATATTATAGAAATATTGTATTTTACTAATGATGATCAAATTATATAAAAAAAGCAGAATAAAATTTTAATTGGTTATTAAATACCAAAATAATTGTATTGATAATCATATTATTCCCTACATTCATCTATATGCAAATATTTCTTGGATATATTTCAATATAAATGATACCATTATGTTTTACACTACCTGATAGAATTAAGAATTTAAATTTATTTAATGAACAGTATACAGTTTCTAAAAAATTTATACAAAATTCATCAAATTTATCACAATTTAACTAATGTTTATTTTTAATACCTAAATTCTTAACTATATATATTGGTTTCTTTACTGACATTTAACATGGATCAGAAATTTTATTTTTATAGAAAAATTTTCAGTTTTATTCATAGATTATTATGATATTATGATTTTATTATATATTTATAGATGATTATCATCTGTTGAAGTTGAAGATGATTTATGAATAATATTAAAAACATATCTATAAAAAATTTCTGATCTGTGTTAAATACTTTTGTTTGTGGATTAGGTTTTAATATCTATTTTTTCATATTGAAAATAAAGTTATGATGAATAACTAAACACTGTTTTAGTAAATATTATATTCCTTTAATTATGAAATTAAGAGCAACTAATATAAGAAGGAATGATATATTTATTCATGTACAATGTATTACTTTTGATTAAAATTGCATAACAAAAAATGCATTATAAATTTATTGGATGATTAGAAACATTAGAACTGTAAATGAGATAGTGGAATTCTAATAAAGAATATCTTACAGTCAACTTTTATTTCAGAAGTTGCAATATAGAATATTACTACTTTTTATACTATTGATATTTTAAATAAACTTTGCTTTACAATTGCTCTTTTACAGTATTTTTATTCTAGATTTACAATAAAAATTAAATAAGTAGTTATAATAATAACAAAACTATTTGTTTTAAATTTTGAAATGATTCATATGAATTAATAATTATTCTACATAAAATTTATTTTTTCTAGATTCCTTTTGAGTTTAACTCTTTCAAATCAGTCATCATTGGATTTAACTCCTGCTCATTTTGATATTGTAGAAACAAATCCTTTTAAACATCTCATTCATCTTTCTTTAAAATTATTTCCTGCTTCAGATAATGATATTAAAAAATATCTTGGTACATGTCTAAAAACATTAAAGGTTAGTAAAAACTTCAGAAAAAATTTATTTGCATTTTCTTGATTAAAATTTACAATATAAATAAATAAATAATATCCAGTTGATTATTTGTTTTGAAATATTTGATGATTGTTTAAATAAGTATTATACTTGTATTTAATAAAATATTAATTTTAGTAATGGTTGTCCTAAAATAAAAATTTTTTTATAATAAATTTTATTTTTTAGATAATCTTAAAATCATTAATAATAATATTTAACCATAGTAATTCTACATATCTTAAATGATTATTTTATATTTAGACTCAAGATGATGTATTGTTTATATTGAAAGTATAAAATTCAATAATTGTTAATTTATTGTACAACAATTAAATAGTTAACAATTAGAAAGATTAAAATAAGATATACACTTTGATGGAAAATTTTTAAAAGATTAAAAATTATTTTCCTCCTAATTAGTAAACATTTGCTAAAATGCAGATCATGATATTTTACCTTTTCATATTGAAATAGAGAAAGTTTTATACTAACAATACAGATATTCCTAGTTTACATATTAACTTCTGCAACTGATTTTATGTATAAACTAGTGTATAAATTTGTCTATGACAAAAGTGTCATATCTCTTTAAATGATGCAAATACTTATGGCAGTTTAATCATTTTATCTTTTTTTGTCAGCTAATGACACTACACTCAATCTGTTGAATACTAACTGGACCAATTGAGTTCCTGCAATAGGCAATTCATAGTTATTAGAGGGCAATCTGTAGAGAATGGCAACAGATTGCCCAGGTCTAGATAACCAAATATTTTCAAAGATATGGGAACAGATTCTATCCCATATCCTCTGGTGTAAAGACATAATGTTTCTACTCAGTCAGTCCAACTGACAACACAACAAATTAGTCTAAATTAAAATATTCTTTGAATTTCAGACCATATTGTTTTAAGACAGACAGTTTTTCAAATTCAAAATACTTCTATTTTGAATTTGATCATATTCATAGTCTATGGCCTCAAAAACCTTCAGATACTGATTTTCATCAAAATAGAGCTTACTAGATATAAATAGATATTGTTAATATCTATCACATGATATCATAGGCACTCTGATATGATGTCATTGTGATGTAACAATGGTTGACATCACAAATATTAGTAATTTAGGATGCCATGGTTATGTTAGAATGAATTGTCTCATGACAATATCATGTCACCATAATGACAATGTCATCATGCTGTCTATACTAGTTAAATCAACATTAAAATTGGATAAAAAAGCCAATGAATTCCAAATACTAAATAAATGACACATTCAGAAAGTAATTTGTTTTAGTTTTATCAAAGACCATGAATATAATATCAGCACAGCAAGATACAACATAACATTAAGCACACACCTAATTAACAAGGAGGAATATGAAAATGATAGAATACAAGGATACTGGAAGAAATTTAACCAACAGCTCAAAACATTATTACTGAAAAGTAATACATTTTCAAAGAAGACATTCAAAATGAGGTTATGAGGCTCTTTTGGGAAGATTTTGAGCATAAAAATTACCATTGGCTAGTCCTTTGGTCATCAAAAAAGATAGATGCATTACTTACTACATAGTAATAAGTAGCAGAAGGAATGATGAAATGATCAATATTGAGATTGATATAATTACTATTAATGTAACATAAGCTTATATAAATATTATTTTGTCCCATTTATATTTTGTATCTTTTATTTTATTATATATTTATTTATTTATTTATGATATTTATCAATATTGTATTTAATCCATGTTGTTCATATTTTATAACATATTTGTATTAAATAATTTCACTAATATTTAATTCAAAAATTAAATCTATTCTTTTGAGCAAAAGATTCAATGTAATAGGATGGAAATGAAGATAATATGTCCAAAAGTATTTTTCTTGTATTAAATATTTTGATTTTTAACATTTTAATGTGTTTTCATTGGTCTAAAAACTATGTATTATTATTTTTATTTATCAAATATAGTATCCTATATTTTAAATTTACTCTATTTACATTGATGATTGTATATCATCAAAATGCTTTAATGCAATTTTCTTCCTGTGATCAAAAACTGTTCTGTTCAGAGTTATATTGGATGTGTGAAACATCATTAGTGTATGATATCATTATGACATAGCAATGATATCCCAATAGTTCCAACATTTGAAGTAACAATAGATAATGTCAGAAAATGTCAGCATATGTAACATCAATATGAAGTAGCAATGGATGCCATTAAATTATTTCTAACATATGATATAATAATGGATGATGTCCCAGAAGTAATCAGTATGTGATGCCATTATGATGTAGTAATGGATAACATCAAAAATGTTACAGTATGTGATTTCACAAAAAGTTTCAATGGATGATGTCACTTTGACATCAGCATCACATCAAAAGATTTTAACTTTTTCAGTTTTACATACAGATAGAATACTGTTTGTAGTTACCAAAACATCTTCAAAACCAGAAATTAATATCTCCCTACAAATGATATACCTGAAATAGTTATTAATATATTTGTGAATTGTCTATAATTCTCTCTATCCAATTTCTTCAATTAAAATATAGATTTATATTAATAAAGGTCCCTTAACCTCAATATATATATATATCAATATTTGTAATAAATTATCCATAATAATAATTTTATGCTGTTACATTTAATAACATTTATAATCTAATTTCTTATAACAAAAATACTTACATGATATCTGGGCATACATACAATTTTTTTATTTGTAAATTTCATATTCAATTTATTTTTCTTCTGTTTAAGTTTCTTCTAGTTGTAAATTTTTTTTATTTTTAAATGTTAAAGGAAGAGAAAGAAAGATTGGAAACAAGATTGCGAACTGTAGAAGCAGATTTACAACAAAGGCTTATCCGCACACAAGAACTTTTAACACAACGTGATAATGAAATTGAAAAGATTAAAGCAGAATTCAAATTTAATTTAAATTCTAAAGAAAATAAATATAGTGAGGAACTATCTACAGAAAGAAGAAAATTGATGAAAGTAAATATATTTAATTTTATTAAAATTCAAGTAATAGCATAATTAATTAATATGAAAAATATTATAGAATTTTTTAAAATTAAATATATATTAATATTAAGTAATTAGTATGAAGCTTTGATGTTAAAATCTTGGATTTCATATTTTCCACAAATTTATATTTTTTTGTATGATTCAATCAAATGCTTGTAATGTAATCATATTATGATTGATATTTTATATTCTCAACTTTTCACTTTCTTAAATTTGTAATCATTTTTCGTATTTATATTTTAAAAAATGTCTAATTTTATATATCATAATACAATTTTTATAATTTCTTAGCCAATCAATAAATTTCCTTACCATTAAACAAATGATTTCTAAAACTTTGTTGAATTCAAAAATGATTCACTTTAAAATGTGCATGATAAGATATTGATTCTTTTCATATTTGTATTATCCATTGTCCTTTAGATTTTCTGTTTAATAAAAATTTCATTGTAATTTTTTAATCTTTTGATCATTAAATTTTCCCTCATTCAAAAATATGATTATTTCAGAAATTCTTTTAAAATAATGATTGAAAAAATATTTTTTTTATTCAATATTTGTTAGAGAAATTAATATACTGTGAATTTATATATAATTCTTTTTATCAAATTTCTTCAATTAAAACATAGACTTATATTAATAAATCTCCCTTAGCCTCAACATAAATAAAATCAGTATTGATAATGTAATTATTAATACAATCATTAACTGCATAATATATAAACTAACTACAGTGAACCCTCATTCAAATTATGAAATTAATGATACAGTTATTAATTTTATAATAATTATGAAAAGTTACTCATAAAAAATTTAAAAATTAATTATGGATAATTAAAGTTTTTTTTTGTTAAGTTTTAGTTTCCTTTTTGTATTTGTAATCTAATTTTATACTGCTTGTTTCACTTCTATCAATTTTATAAAATAGGTACTTACCATAGCAGTTGTGCTTATCTTCAAGTTAAAACCTTTACTTGCCGAACGTTTTTGACAATCCTATGTTGTCATCGTCAGGGCTTCCAAAACAAATAACAGTATGGAACATTCGAACGTAAAGAATTTAAAAAAGTTCTACATCTGTTACTATGGCAACCAACTACGTGTTATTTTTACGGGTAAAAAATATTATAACCTGTGCCGTGCAATAAAGATAAAAATAAAGTATCTTAACAACAGTGAAAGTTTTCCTGTTTAGCGGTCCAGTAGTGTTCATATGCCTATGGTTTGTTTAAAGGTCTCCGTTTTATATTTTTTTGTATTAAATATTTCCATGCATTCGGAACTTGCTGGGACGTTTGCTCGTTCAATATTGCACTATTAGTTTTAGCCTTGATTATCTCTAGCCCTTCTGTCAGTAACGTCTGCGACTCTTTAATTATTGGTTTGGTGATTCTTGTGCTATCCCAATCTATTTCTACTTCAGTTGCGTATACTGCTTCCGCTAGAGCAGTAGTGGTAGCTCCTATTGCTATATCCCTTTTATGTTCACCTATTCTTTGGTGTAGCGTCCTTTTGGTGACTCCTATGTATGAAGAGCGTTGATTAGTTCTTTCGAAGTTAACCGGGATCTTATACACGCCTGACTTTTGTATTTGGGTTCTTCTTTCTTTATCATTTCTGACACTATTGAAGACTGTGAGGGCCCTACGTATCGCCGTTTTCCTTCCCATTTTATTGAGTATAGTCCTAGTTGTTGCTCGATTGGCAATCTTTATAGGTAAAGGTTCATATTTCTCTTCACCATTTTCTCGTCCTCTTTTCTCATTGGCATCCATTTGTCTATGTATGTTTAATTTGACGTTTTTTTGTATTTGTTTGATAAATCTGTATTTATATCCATGTTTTCTCCCGATTTTTGTATATTTGTTTTAGCTCTTCTCGTAAATCTTCTTCTTCCATTGTATAAAGGTATGCTCTTCTAAAATAGGTTCTCAGAGCGGCTTTTTTATATTTCTTCGGATCTGGAGACCAGCTGGGGATTATTACTGCTTCGTATCGCGGTTTTCTATAGACGGCTGTTATTAGTTTGTTATTTTTTACGGCGATTGCAATGTCTAAAAAATTTACTTCCTGTTTTGGTTATTGTGTTACTTTAAGCTTAAGTCCGTAAGCTGGTTGTGTTAAATTTTTATGAACACTAATGGACCGCTAAACGGAAAAACTTTAATTTAACTGTTGCTAAGATACTTTATTTTTATTGCACAGCACCAACTATAATATTTTATACCCGTAGTGTTGCCATAGTAACTGATGTAGAACTTTTTCAAATTCTTTACGTTCAAATGTTCCATACTGTTGTTTGTTTTGGAAGCCCTGACGATGACAACATAGGATTGTCGAAAACGTTCGGAAAGTAAAGGTTTTAACTTGACGATAAGCATGACTGCTATTGTAAGTATTTATTTTATGAAATTGATAGAAGTGAAACAAGCAGTATAAAATTTAGATTAGAATGTACCACTTGAGTTAACTGAATCGTAAATATCAATTTTATCAAGATATTCATGTTAATATTATTTTTTTTACATTTTTAAATCTGGGAATGTTTTTGTGTTCATCCTGTATATGAAAATGGTCTCATTTAATACATAAACAACTATAATATATTTATGTTCCTCTGATTGGACACAGTTTATTGTAGACTGCACCCAATACCATATACCACAAAATAGGCTTGGCTACAATTTCCTAAATTCTATATAATGTTTAACTTTTAATTTGTTAGCATTATATTATAAAGTAATGGAATTTCTACCAAAAAAATTCATCTTATTATCAGAAATTGACTTTGAAAGTTTGAATATAAATAAATACGAATACACCAGCACTTATTGCAGTTAGATGGGAACAGTTTATTTACGGCTAATGTTTTCAACAATTAACTGTTGTCGTCATCAGGCTTACATGCAATGACATATTAACATAAAACGACATATTGAAGCAGTTGTTTGTGAGTAAACATGAATATAAATAATATCTAACTTTCATCATTGATTTTTTTTCAGATTGGTGTGATAATCTAACATTTAAATGATTTAACTGTTAAGTGACAGTTAAATCATTTAAAGATTAGGCTGTTACATTTTGTTAGAATTTTGATACTAGGCGTGATAATTTAATGTATTCACACCAAATGTGTATATTAGCTAATAATAATTAAAAGTTTTTGACAAGTGTATGACGCCTAAAATCCAGAGCATTATTAAAAGTTCTTGTGAGTAAAGACAACTATATTGATATTTATTAGTAGCAAGGATATAAATGGTAAATGTTACATCTAATATTCACATGTACACTGTGTGTGTGTGTGTGTGTGTGTGTGTGTGTGTGTGTGTGTGTGTGTAATGAAAATGCATTAATGTTTAAAACTGAATTTGATAAAATCAATGAAATAATTTTAAATCATTAATTAACACTTCACATTATTTAATCAATTTGCTCTAAAGTTGATTGACTGCTTTTTTTTTATCAATGAAATACTTTAACCTGTTGATTGCCAAGCTGTAATAGCTTTACCTATCCCTGAGTGCCAAACAGATTTATGTTGAGCCTAACAGATGTTTTTATAAATTTAAATGCTTTTATTTATTTTAGTTTTTATGCAATATTATTATAATCAATATATTTAGTTTTATCAGACATGAAATCAACAAATTTTTCTTATTATAATTATTTATGCCTAAGATTATAAAAATATGTTCTATTCATTAATTGTATATTTCTAGCTAATAATATATCATTTATCAAAATAATTTAATCTGTTATATTTAGTCTGTATTCAACAGCAAATATTTATACATAATGAAAAATATATTTATTAGTAATTTTTCTCTACATTTTCATTATATATTAATATATATGCAACCGATTTACGCAATATGAGTTTATGCAACTGATCTACTGGTCAACCTCAACAAGACAAGAACTCAGGATTCCTCCATGTGCCTTACCCATTCACTAATATGACATTTACTAAAAAGCTAGCCAAGAAGCTAAGTAAGAAAGTGGCGGTTACCAGAGCACCCACCATCTTTGACACTTTAAGAAATGAAAAGGACCGGAAGGAGAAACTTGAACAAACTGGAGTTTACAAAATACCTGTCATGGATCACCGAAAAAACCAGCAGCCTGCCTATATAGGCATTACTAACAGGACATTAACCCAGCGCATCAGGAAGCATAGAAATGATATAAAACAAGCGAAGCTGACAACGGCTCTCGCAATCAGTGCTTATGAATCGGACTTAACCATTCATTGGTAGGACACAAAGATAATAAAACGTATAAGCAACCTGTCACAGGCCTTCAATACTGAGACGCTGGAGATCCTCAAATGCCAAGGTAGAGAGAGCCTGTTAAATGAGTATCCCATCATCAAACTACCAGATGGAACTACATCTTGCAGCGCTCGAAGCCAGCTCGTATGAACACTGGATATACTCGTAACACCACTAAGGCAACCCGGCCTAACCGAGCCTGACCTTGAACAACCCCAGACATTTTTGCCCTGCAAAAAGGACTTGAGAAATTATATTTGTTATATTTTATTTATTTGCTATTTCTTATGTATCAATTTATTTATTTATTTTCTTTACTTTCTTTTTATACTAATTTTTTGTTTATACCTTGTAATGTCACTATTAAATTCTGTCCTGAACTGCTAAAACCCTTTCATATATTCTATTTCATTCAAAAAATATATATGAATATATTTTTTGAATGAAATAGAATATACCTTGTATTTTGTTATTGTATACCTTTAAACTTACAATTTTTTATCATTTTTAAAAACTTGTAAGAACGTTTCCATAGTAACAACCAACCAACTGCCTAATTTGTTTGTTCTATGAATTTAAAATTCTGAATTCTTTGTAGACTGACGTGGATGGCTGTAGTCCACCAAAAACGTTTATGTAATAAACGAAAGTGCTTTATTCTCTGACTGCTAATTAGTGCTATTACTGATTCTTTTATTTATTTCTATTAATATATATGCACACATATTATATATGTAATCTGTATACATGTGATTATTAGATGTAACATACCATATATATCTTTAACTATTTTCTTTAAGAACTTTTAACAATGGTCTGGATTTTAAGCATCACGTGTTAAAAACTTTAGTAAAAAGTTCGCATTTAATAGACCATATTGATAAAATAATAAATATAAAAAATTAAATTGGAAAAAATTTTTCTCATTAAAATTACAAAATAAAATGTTTTAAGAACAAAAGGTAGTAAACTATAAACAAAGAACAATTTTCTTTCAATGATATTTTTTCAAATTTCAAGAAACTATAGTTCAGAGTGGCAGATTAAATTACATTGGCCATATCGAACTATAATTCAAAGTGCCAGTATTCAGCTTAAAAGAAAGCTTTTTAACCTACAGCTAGTTCTCGACTTACGACCTATGTAACTTACGACCATTCGACTTTACGACCACAATCGTAAAGTCAAATATGAAGTCGGCTAATGTACACTGTACATTATTGTACAGTGTACATATAGCCTACTCAACTTACGACCAAATCGTGTTACGATCGGTCTGTTGGAACCGATCGTGGTCGTAAGTCGAGAACTAGCTGTATTTTTAAATGGAGAAATTTCTGTGCATTCACAAACAATAGCTTAGAGAGAAATGCTTTTATACTTTTATATATCTGTTGTTAATATTTCTATAGAATATTCCAAAATAGGACAGTTGTGATACTGAATGAAGAGAACATGTCTGCATACAATTAAGAATAACAGAAGAAGAATTAACATAATTCAAGAATATCATCATGTCCTATAATACTTGGTTGAATGATTTAGACATACTGTCTCAGATTTTCTGTCCATTCTTCTCTAACCTCTTGATTTTCCACTGTTCCATAAAGAAAGTCTTAATTGATTTTAAACTTCATTTGTTCAGTCTGATGTTTTCTTTTGATATTTTGGGATTGAAAGTAAAAACCTTCTTCGGAACTATCATCAGGTATAATATAGTAGTTATGTTATTAGACCTGATGA
>WUQG02454403.1:0-12724 GCA_011317285.2 Androctonus mauritanicus
ATCAGGCTTCTGTCCGATACTGTGATCATGTTTACCATTTTCACTACTTGCATCACTTCTATCTGATGATTTTGTAATTCACCATCTCTTTGATCAGTATGCATATCAGTCGATATTATCAGATCTTTACTCTCTACCCTTTGCCATTCATCTCTAACAAAGAACTTTCGCAATAAAACACCTTTAGGCCAAAAGTTAACATCCATAAATATGTCCAATTTCTCAACAAGCACTGATAAACAAAAAGACGCGTAACTTGAATACCTCGTCTGGCATTTATATATTCTAACTTCACAATTATATTTACCTGAAATGTAATGTTGAAGGTCTATATTTGCTGTGTCCGGATGTAATCTGGACACAAAAATTTTCTCATATTTATATAGTGGTTTTACAGTTCTAAGCCTTTGAACCTCATTATTTAACATGTCATCATTATTATCTTTCCCATCACTCATTCTGTTAACATTCCTATCAGTCACATTCTTCTTAAGAATATCTGCATATGAAGTTGAAAGTCACTCTCTTTAGCCAGTCTCATATCACTATTAATTTGTGTATTTTTATTATGATCACTTTTTGAGATGTTATCATTATGTTTATAGGTTTCATTAAAATAATCCTGTTTACAAATTCTTCCTATATTTTTTGGCTGATTATGCTTAGCCCCTATGTCGTCATAATTCATTTCAATTGCACTTAAGACTCTATCTGTTTTTCCATTAGTTACCATGATCAAAGATTTAATACTTTTTTCTAGAGCAGCAATCCTGGAGTCCATAATACTAATTTTATCGGTTAAGGTAATAATGGCAGTATTTAAATGAATAAATTGTTTATCAATTTCGTCCAAACATGTCGACACAATCCCTTCATTGTGTATCTTGTAACTCGCTCTAATCATATCAATCAACATTTTTTCCATCTCCTCCAACATCACCCCTTTGAAATTATTAAGTTCATCAACCAACATACCTTGAATTACACCTTTCAATTTATCACTGTCCACAATCTCTGTTCCCTTTGAATGCTGTTTAACTGTCGACTCCGAAGTGGATTCGTCACATTTCCAATCTATTATTGCCTGCTTGTTCATTTTTCGGAAACGGTGAGTCGCAATTTTCACACACGTCGGATGATAACCATGCTCAGTATTTGCCGCACATTGAATATAATCCTTGTTAGCTTCAAATTTCCTCTCACAGATTCTACACACTTTTCAAACAAATCCGTCACGCGCCATCTCGCGGCTGATTCAGCTATAAATACTTTTATTCCAATATATTTGTTGAATTAAAATAATTAAAAGTGAATAAATAAATTTTTAAATACACAAAAAGTTTTCAGGCTGGGAGAGTGGGTCCTCCAAAGTGAGTGAGCATATTTAAACTGCATAATTGCACATAATCAGGTATCAGGATGGGGGAATGTGATCTATATAGAGAGTAGGGCAGTCATTCTCGTGGGTTGTGGTAAGATAATGCAAAGTAAGTTTACAGTAGAGTAATGACATCATTAGTTATAACAAAGTAGCAATTCTCCATGAATTGCTATTATCATCGTATGCTGCAGCTGTTTCTAGGGCAGTAATAAAACTGATGTACCAATATAATTACCATGCCCCTAATTTGTTCCATTCACCATATTAGCCTTGATATTAGTCAAGAAACAAAGAAGGCAGAAAGTGAAAGCAAAAGGCAGTGTCGCCCAAACTTTTCAACTCATGAAATAGAAGTATTAGTTTCAGAAGTAAGTAAAAACAAAGAACTAGCACCTGGAATTTTTGGATCTACCATCAAATCTCCAGCTGATCAGAGGGCCAAATGGGAGCGAATAGCTAATGCGGTGAATGCAGTTAGCTGCAATCAACATACTGGAAAAGATTTAAATATGTGATAAGTGGAGGGATTTGAAGATGAGGGATTAGTACTATTATATATTTTTTTTCATTTAAAAAAAAATGAAATTCAATAAAAAAACTATTACACAATATTAACATACAATATATCATACTATATAACTAAATTAACTGAAGACTGACTCAACCATTAAAGATGATGTTTCCTACACAATGTTGAAAACTTCCCGTCGCATAGAAATGTATTCAACACCTGCTCTTCAACACTCAACGTTGTTAATATCTGTCATCTCTTTTTGCAAATCAGGTCTTAATGTTTCTATAATGGTAAACATCAAATGCTTGTTTACATGATAACTTTGTCTAAAAAGTTCTGATAATAAATCAAAAGGATTAATGCGGCCACGAAATACTCTTTCTCTCTGAAATGGTCTGTTTTCAGCTTCGAACAGCAAACATAAATTGATGGCATCCATCTTTGTTTTAGTTTACAGCAGCTATGTAGCTGAGGTTTACAGCAGCTATGTAGCTGATGTCACAATCCAACCGTACATCATCGTGATAGGACTACAAGAATACCACTTTTCATATACTTTAAGGTATCTTGTTACACTCTACCCCCAAGGTAACTACCACGCAGTACTAGGATCACGAGAATGGCTACCTAGATCACCAAATAACTTAGCATAGAAAAGTAACTCGCATAGTAAAAAAGGTTGAACATCACTGATGTATTGTATATGTATTTATATATACTATTCTGAAATTTTGGATTAATTTTCAAAACTTTGTATTTATGAGGCCATTTTAATAAATTATTTTTACAAATTTGATACAAGTTTAATTTTTTTCAATTATTATAATGAAAGATTTCATATAATTTATTTAACAGTATATTTGAACATGAGAAGATTATTTTATTCTCATATCCAACAGAATATCAATAATACTTTAATTTTTAATCTTACTCATCATTTCTGATGGGCATATTTACTAGTAATTCAAACTATATAGGAAAAGTAGTACTAGTAATTATTAAATACAAATAACAATGTTTCTAGCTGGAAAAATAGTTAATCTGCATGAATTCTAAAAACATGAACATAGCAATCTGTGTAAATTTACTATTCAAATATTTAAAACATCTTGTAATTCAGTCTTAAAAAGGCAGCACTTCATACAAGTAAATATTTTATTCCGTAAAACGTTTTCAGACCCAATTCTGGTTCCTCATCAGTATATATAATTGAAGAACTTAATCTCTTAAGAATAAAGAACATTAGAACATAAACTTAAATATCTGTTACAGGAAGACATTCAGTTTTCAAATTTAAACATAAAGAATTTAGAATATAAATTCAAAAAAACAGATTATTCACAGTGATGTAGATAGTTACAACTTAAACATCATATAACGCCAAAACATAAACAACAAAGCATCGTCACAACATCAGACTATCTAACATAATGTATATTTACATAAAAATAAAAAATAAAAACAAAAATAAAAACTGCAGTCATTCCTCATTATGGGGTTCTTAACTCTTCTCTCCAGGTTCAGGGCATAGACACTGCAAGTTGCAGTAAGGGTATGTTCAGATAGGTGTCATAGAAGGGCCCCAATATATTTAATCTCCTATGAAACGATAAAAATAAAGTCCCAAAAAACAAGAGGTCAGGTGTGTACACTATCCCCATGTATAACCTGGATGAAGACAAACAACATTATGTGGGAAGCACAAGTAGAAGCCTCGAAAAGAGGGTAAGAGAACACAAGACTGATATAGCCATGGGTAGACTGACTGCTGCATTGGTGTGTAAGGCCTATGAGCAGGTAATCACCATTGATTGGGCAGAAGCAACCCTAGTAAAACCAATGCATGGTGGCACAGGACTGGTTACAATGGAAGCTATGCAGCTAGAGAAGATGAAATGCTCTCATGATATTATCAATGATAACACCACCCACGTGCTCCCTATATCATGGAAATGGTGTGCGATCAACAATTTATGACTTGGACTGCCACTCCAGTATATATATTCCACCGTATATATTCTAAGACCATTTAAGATTGGCTTTTGCACCTAGATGGCTGACCTATGACACCTATCTGAACGTACCCCTACTGCAACCTGCAGTGTCTACTCCTTGAATCTGGAGAGAAGAGTTAAGAACCCCATAATGAGGAATGACTGCATTTTTTATTTTTGTTTTTATTTTTTATGTTTATTTTTATTCTTATTTTAATCTTATGTATATATACATTATATCAGATAATCTGATGTTGCGACGACACTTTGTTGTTTATGTTTTGGCATTATAGGATGTTTAAGTTGTAACTATCTACATCACTGTGAATAATCTGTTTTTTGAATTTATATTCTAAATTCTTTATGTTTAAATTTGAAAACTGAATGCCTTCCTGTAACAGATATTTAAGTTTATGTTCTAATGTTCTTTATTCTTAAGAGATTAAGTTCTTCAATTATATGTACTGATGAGGAACCAAAGTTGGGTCCGAAAACGTTTTACGGAATAAAACATTTACTTGCGTGAAGTGCTGCCTTTTTAAGACTGAATTATAAGAAAGCAAGTAATTTAATTCCTGATATATTTTAAAACATCTTGATTTAATCAACATAAGCTATTATAATATGCTACAAGAATAATGAATAATTAAGATAAATATATGCAGGTATATGATTTAAATTTATAAATTTATGCTAGAAGTCAGTGGTTCTCAACCTTTCTAAAATCTTTTGATTATAAAAAAATTTTTGATGAATTTGTCTTATATATGCACTTAAAAATGCATATACAGGCAGTTTCCAAGTTACTTAGAGGAATCATTCTACAAAACCCCAAGAAAGTCAAAATTACATATGTTGAATCACATGTTATATAGTACTATGTGTGTCACAATAATGTAACACTAAAAATAGCTATATTAAAGAATAAACACATAAATTGCATGGTAAAGCAGTATCTTACCATCTTGGAGGATCCAGTTTCAATTCTGAATCCCACACCTCCAGTTTTTCTGAAGGAATCCAGATTCAGACCCAGTTCATTACCTAAAAATAATCTGACTTAAGTACAAATCTATATAAGTTGGAGATTGCCTGCATAAAACAAATTCTCACAAAATAATTTTGGTAGGTTTGTGAAACATCAATGTACCACAGAGTACTGGTTGAAAATCACTAATATAAATCATTAATTAATAAATTCAAAATCTAATGGCAATAATTAACATATACTTAATAATTAATATATATAATTATGGTGGATTAATTATTGTATTTACTATATAATGAGTTTTACTATTATACAGTAAAACTTGGACAAATGAATAATAAACAATATTAGTCAAAATTAGTTCTTATTGAAAATTTTTAATAAACTAATTTTGAGCAACTTGTTAAATTCTTATATTCATCGTTTTGCTATCTATAGATATAATTTAGCCTTAATATATATTTGATAAATTAATAATTAAAATAAATTACTTTTCAATATTATGAAGCAAATTTTCAAAATAAATGCATCTATAAATTTTGAAGTTACTTACATAATAAACATTCTTCCTACATAATACATTTGTTTATAACAAATTTTATGACTGATAAAAACTAATAAATTTATTTTACAAATAGTATGATGATTTTATTAAGTTTTATCCTTTCTTTTATTGATGTTTTTAAAAATATCTAAAGACGTATTTTAGAACAAAAAAAGTAAGTTGATTCGTGGATTTGTGTAGTTTAATTTAAACTGAAGAATACTGTATTTATTTCGAAATTGAATCATTTTATCAATATTTATGATTTCGTGCCATGATTTCTATAACTTTATATAATATTTACTAAAGAAATTTTTCAATTTTTATGAATTATACGAAAACTGATTAATTGAGGATATTAAATTTGGATTTCAAAATTCTAATTTTTAATGTTTTAATTAATATAAAAACATTAACTTGTATGCTTATAAACAATCATCGTATAAATAATAATCAGATAAATGAATTTAAAATTTATTAAATAAATTTTTAAGCAGATAAAATGAATTAAAAATCGACACTTTCTTTTCATAACTACATCATAACATTAAAAATATCCCATTTAAATTAAAAATAATTTTTTTAAATATTACAAAAACCATTTCTATATGAGATAAATTTATTTATTAATTATAATAATTGATTATATATAACTGAAAATAATTGCTTACATTTTTATTAATTACATAGTCTGTCATTTAAAATATAAATGTTTTCGTTACAAGATCTAATCACGTTGCTATCGCAGCCACGTTTCTTCTCTTGTCCGACATTTTGATTCCAGAATAACAACAAATAAATTGTCAAATAAAACTATTTATCAGTTAAAACTCATTTTTCTATTAAAAAAATTATAGAAATAATATTTAAATTATTTTAATAAAGTAATTTAGTGTCAATACTATAAATATTTATTTTTGATGGAATTTTGTAGTATCTTTGAGATACAATCATTAATTTAGTGTGTTTAACTTATTTATCTTATTGAACTTAATACTAAAAAAATTGTAAATTTTAGTAATTTTATGTAAAATAAAAATTGTAAAAATTTTTATCTCATATGTAATTTTAGTTACGCGGTTTTTAAGTATATGATTTATAATTACGATTATATTATAAAATTGTTAGCACCAAGATATATGGTTAGCACTAACCTTGGCACCAACAATCTAAAGTTAGCATTTATTTCCTAATCATTATCTGATTAGTAAGTGGTGGAGCTATTATAGGATAAACTATGGGCTGAATCGCACACTAGTGAAATCAGTCAAACTGAAAAAGAATTATCGACTGGACTTAAATTCCTTATGAAAAATTTTCCGAAATATTAAAATTAGATTTAATTCCGAAGCATCTGGATAGGCTTCTAATACGTTTCTACCAGGTTTCTACGTAGAAACAAAAACATGTTGACATTCCATTCAGCAGTCATGAATTTAGTCCTTTTTTAGTAAACAGACAACGCCACATTCCATTCACTAAGAATACTATGTGACGGGGCGAAACAAGCACTTCCACAGGCTGCCTACCCTTGCGGAGGGGTCAGTCGGATTGTGGAGGATGGGGATCGACGGGCCGGGCCCGGACCCCATGATAAACATTTTCAAAGAGTGAGATCCGAGACTCGAACACGGATCCTCCAGAGTGGAAAGCCGAAGCATTTCCTCGCGGCCAATCAGGTTGATGAATTTATCTCTAGAATTAATGATATTCATTCCTTGAAGAAATACATAATCATAGATAAGATTAATTAATCCATCAATATTATTGGAGATTGGTCCTGATGGATGCCAATTAACCCGTCGCTTCGTATCTCTCGTATCAGCTGCATTTAACTTATAAAATTTGGTTTATTTTGATTAAGCCGACAAATTTGGTAGGGGGTCAGCCGGATAGGCTGCGTGGAAACGCTTCGGCTTTCCACTCTGGAGGACTCGGATTTGAATCTCGAGTTCCACCCCTCGAAAAATGGCGGTCGGATGGTCGAATGATAACGCTGTCGGCGCGCCACGCCGGAGAACCTGGGTTCCCGTCTCGGGTCTGGTATCTTCTGAAAAGTTTTTCGGGGTGCTGGGCCTGGCCCGGCGATCCTCGTCCTTTACCATTGCCTCCTCCATAGGTATGGGTGCAGTTCGTGGTTGGAACTGACCCTCCCTCTTAGTATTCTCTCTGATTGGTTAGGGGAGTAAAATATGGAAAAAACCCTTGAAAATGTTTATCATGGTGTCTGGACCCGGCCCGCCGCTTCCCATCCTTCACAATCCAGCTGACCCCTCCACAGAGGTGGACAGCCTGTGGAAGGGCTTGTTTCGCCCGTCACTTAGTATTCTAATTGAATAGAAAGTGGCATCACCTGTTGACCATAAAAAATCTGCCAGAGATACGTTTGTCAGCGGCCACTTCAGAGCCCATCATAGGCTGTTCAATACCTGTGATGCAGTCAACTGAAAGATTGAAGGATGGAGTTCAAGTGAGAACAGGGATTTAACTTTAAATAATCCAATCGTAGAATAGTATACAATAAAGCGAACTTCCAATCTTTTATTGAAGTTTGCCTTATTGTATACTGTCCTGAAACTACGTGTTATGATGAACTATTATTTTAGATGTAACATAAAGTGTTTCCTATTTTTATATCGCTAATATTTTAAAGAAACTTGTCCTTGTAATAGGGCTTTTAATCGTCGGCGGAATGACCGCAGTAGAAGCGTAATATACTTCCATCTTAGAGGATCCGGTTTCCTGAGTCCCATAGTTGTAGCTTTTTTAGAAGAGATTCGGGCCCAGTTCGTTGAATTCTATCTTTCACCTGATGGCTGATCCCATTAGGAGTGTGGCCGGGCCGTGGTGAGCATGGAAATGCTCCACTGCTTACTACTCGCCAAATGGAAAGGGCATAAAATCATACAGGAAAAAATAGGACTTTTGCTATATGTTTGTTATGTTATTTATATTTTCTACATAAATTAACAATAAAATTAAAATAAGTTTCCTTTCTTATTTTTGGTCGGTCAGAGGGCCATGGATCTTTTAAGATGGTAAAGCAGTCGCTCGAATTCGAATCTTTCAAGATAATAAAGCAGTCGTTTACCAAATTGAAAGATCCGAGTTTAATTTCAAATCCCATTTCCAGTTTTCAGGAGGGTTCTGTGCTCGACCCTTTGAACTCCATATTTCAACCTTACAGTTAAATGGATCAAGGATATTGATCAACCTAAAATGGATATTAAAACTGATCGTCGCCAGAAACAATACATCCTACATGCGATATGACGTCTTAAGTAGCCTAATACTAAATTAAACTTTCTTACTTCAGGCTAACGAAAATAATTAAGAAATAATCAAGAAAAATCGGTAAATCGATGCGTCTTACCAATTTTTTCAGGAAATATATATTGTAAGCGCTTATTAATTTAACTCTTACTTTATGATGTTCTCACAAGCTACTCATCTATAAGTAATAGTATTGGCAGAGAAGATTAATGATAATCAGAAGATTGGATGCGAAAGCTTTCGAAATATCGAAGCGAAACAGAAATTTGATTCTGATCAATGGTAGGCCCTATAACCTACTTATCGAATGTTTTGCATATGCAAATATCAACATTCTACCAAATATTGGACGAATTTGGATCTGACTGTACGAGATTTTTTTTAATAAGTTCGAATTTGGCACCGTGAGTCGATTTAAATCCATTAGTGAACTTGCTAAAGATATAGGAGGTCCATGATGAATACAGAATATTTTGCAAGATATTGCAGTGGCAATAAGTTTTTTATTCGTCAAATTTTTAACACAATTCGGAATAAACTTGTATATTCCCAACTTGTGATATACTTACACCCATCTTTTTGATAGGTGTAAGTGTATCACATTTGAATGCTTGCAGCCCCATGAATATGACACATATTTAAATCGACATAGTGCATATGTTATATAATATATTAATACAATTATTCATCTTTATGATTTTATTGTTATTCGAAATCTATTCAAGGGATTTCTCATGATAATTTATAAGAACCGACACTGTGCTATAATTCAATCATTCGAATACTCCAATCAGAATTCGATATTTTGTAAGAATCGAATATTTCAACTATTACTTCGAACTAAAGTATCGTTTGCCCATCACTAATATTTTATGAAGGTTCTCTAAATACAAGACAGATATGTGGAGATATGATTCAGAGAAATATTGAAATATTTAATATTTCTATAAAATAAATATGCAAAGAAAAACTAATCGCCTATTTTTTGTACATATCCACTATTTTGTAATGAATAAAGATTCGAAACTAAAATATATATTATCTTTAAAGCCATGAGTTGTGGATTTTCTGAATAGACAAATTTTTTCAAAGGAATGTAGAATGATGTGATTTTAATTAAATGAATTTTTTTTTAATCTTGGGAAAATTAACTCTCGGGATGGAAGCAGGGACACTACCAAAAAATTTTCTCAGAGGTCAGAACATACTAGCATATTGTACTATAAAAAAGCCTAATAAATTTTGTTCTCTATGGCAGTGCTATGTACAGTACAAAATTTTAAAATGTCACTGATTTGTGAAAACTTTAAAAGTTCATTACAATTATGAAGTGAAATTAAATATTTTTTTATATATGAATTATATTAAAATTGAAAAATTCAGAAAATCTTCTGTTATTGGGACTCTTCTGAATGGAAGGAAAAGAAGCATTCAAATCCAATTTAACTTAATGATACAAATCCAATTTTACTCGTAATAGAACTTCACTTATTCATTGAGAATTCTAGTAAAAAACACAAAATAGAAGGGGACTTGATATGGCTTTGTGTTTTCAAGTTAATACAATATTATAAATTCACTAATCCCTACATTATATAACAAAAACTTAGCTATGAAAACTAGTAGTATTGTAATTATTATTTTATATTTGAGTTGTTTATAAGAAGCTACAGATATTTAAATGAAATATCTGTAACTTCTTTAGATATAATATAAATAAAAATAAAACTAAACAAATATATCAATGATTATATTTAGAAACAAAATTCTTTAAAGCAAGCAAGGCTGATCCGAGAAAAAGCGTGGCCCGGTGCAAAGTTGTCGTGCTGGCCTTTTAATAATGCCAGAATGGTTGACAGAGTGTCTTTTGTTAAGAATAAGAACTTCAGAATCTTACGATTTTCTTAAAAATAACGACTACATCCATTACCAGTTCACAACAAAAAAACAGTTTCGAACAAGAATTGGATCATGCAGGATCGCGGGGCCTTGTGCGATCTCACCGTTCGCACCACCCTCCGGCCGGCCCTGAAAGCAAGATACCCAATTATAGTTATCTTCCTATCAGGTCACTCGAAAACATTTCGAACGACAATATACCGAATCTCACACTTTTAATATAATTAATTAAAAAGACTCGCCGATTATCTTCAATTGTTTAGAACAGCATTTCCCAAACTATGTTCCGCACAACATAATATGGACTTAGTGACTTTCTGTGAAACACTGGTATTTCGCGGAAGTTCACTAAATGTTCCATAAAATATTATGAAAATTAATATAAGCCTTATAATAAGTATTATTCAAATCATATGATATAACAGTAAATAAATTAGCAACTTCAATTTCATAAATTGAAACTGAAGTTGCTAATTTATTTTATTATTGTGTTTTATTTTATATAATTACAATTTGATAGTAAATGTTTGTTTTGTTTTCTTAACTCTTATACTACTTGTCTAATTTATTTATTATTAATATTTACCTATACTATAAAATAACCAAGATGTTCAGTGAAAATTTTAGGATTTGTGAAGTGTTCCATCATAGAAAAAATTTAGGAAACGCTGACGACAACAGATGACGTCACTTTTCACTCAATAAGAGTACTAAGTGGCGGGACGAAATAAGCCCTTCCACAGGCTGCCCACCCTGCGGAGGGGTCAGCCGGATGATGGAGGACGGGGATCGACGGGTCGTGGCCGGACCTCATGATAAATACTTTCAAGGGGTGGGACCCGAGACTCGAACCCGGTCCTCCATAGTGGAAAGCCGAAGCGTTTCCACGCGGCCAACCGGCCGACTGGAAACGCTGGTTTAGTAAAACGTTCTGAATTAAATGATTATTAAGTTCCTTGATTATCCAGAAAGGAATTAATTTTTAGTATAATTATAAAATAAAAATATCATCATCACAATAATGAAATTACAATTTGTTTGTTCATGAAAAGTATTATTGACAGCCAAAATAAAATTGGATACTCAAAACTGTTGGATCACAGATAATCGATTTCTCTTTTACAGCAGCTATAGGCTACATTAGTTTCGAACATGATTTCAAATCTTTAATCGTTGCAAAAAACCGACATATTCAAAAAGTATGCGGTTATTTTTATTTTGTTTACTTATTTTACAGAAAAATTAAATATAATAAATTCGTATTTCTGCCAAATTTCATTGAATTTACAGCATAATCACCAGGTATCTCTGTTAATTTGAAACAAATATTATATTTACAAAAAAACTAATTTTTTAATTTATAATATGAAAATTATTTGGGCTTATTTATGAAAACCAAAATAGTATAATTTAGAATTTTGAATACTGTTTTGGAAGAAGAAATAATATATGTAATATTATATCTTTTTCTATTATATATAACAATTACTGTATTTTACTTTTAAATAGGTATTCATCATTCATCTTCATCAATGACTTATAGTAGTTTAATAACTACATTATTGACACATTTTTTTTCCATTAATGAGTTTTATATTAAAAAATTCTACTTTTATGAACTAAAAAATATTCTATAAAATACAACTAATAATACAAAGATGTCTTTCATAAAATATTCAGCTGTTTAATATCAACATCATAATTTTAACAATAATAGAAACCTTTCAAATTTTATTGCAGTTTAGGTATATATACAGTATATATAGCATGGTATTTACATCATTGTAATATAGTTTCCAAACTTTCTTCGCCAATCTTAGAAATGTTGTATATTTTATGCATAATGCTTATATTTCAGTGTATTTATTGTAATCCTCCATATAAATCGAACGAAAATTCTTCTGAAGATGATCGTAGTAATATTGCATTGTTGGTGGAAGAAATTTATCATACAATAATTGTTGCTAAAGGATCTATAGCAGATGGATTTGTCAAAGCTTTCTTAAATATTTTTGATGCAAGGAAAACAGCCGGTTTGAATATTGCGAAGACTCTGGTGCGTTAATTATGTTCTATTCATCGATATATAAAAATATATATACTGTATATCGATAGTTCAGTCAGTTTTTCA
>WUQG02454414.1:0-12724 GCA_011317285.2 Androctonus mauritanicus
AATATTAGGCAGGGTAATGTTACCAGTGGTTATTAATAATACTGCCTATTACTATAACTGTATATTTACTAATAATAAATTTTATTATTCCTGTTTAAAAGCTTGCTGAATTATTTGGATTCATTTGTATTCAATAAAATGTATAGTAACATCAATATGATTCTTGTGAATCATCAATAAATCAGAATTGGTTGCTTATGTAATAAATTGTTTAAAATAATAATGTTTTTATTAATATTAATGACATTTTAAAATTGTATTTTATAATTTTGAAATGTGATTAATAATTCAGAGAAAATTTTTCATAAGTTTATCATGCTTAATATATTAGCAGAATGTTACTAAATAGCCTACTTTTGGTCTTCTAAAATTTTTGTTTTTAATTGAACATTTAAATAAAAGACTACGTACATTATATTTTTGATTAGTTTCAATATGAAAGTGAGAACTGTCCAAGTTGATTGTTATATAATTGATTATTTTTATATAGATAATATATAATTTATTTTGTTAACCAAAGTAATTTCCAGACCTTACTGAGCATAAGAAGTAAACTAATTGGATAAAAACAGGATTATCCACCATAGCCTTGTTTGTCATGATAATAGGGCAGCATACAGCTAATGTCTAGATCTTTGAAAAAGTTTCAGATTGAAGAGAAATTTTGAATATTTAAGATGATATTGGAAGCAACTGAATAAAATTTTTTTAATGATTACAACAGAAATATTATTTTTATATTATTTGACAGATTTCATTTATCTTTAATGTTGACAATAATAATTGCATTTTTTTTTCGATTGTGAAAAAGATGATCATCAGATCAGAATACATTGAAGATTAGATTTAATATATAAATCTCTGATTGTTGTTGCTCTAGTTTGAGTTATCAACTGGAAAGAAATCTTCCAATAAATAAGCTGCTTTGTCTTAGTCTCTACAGTATTTGTCATGTTTATTTTTGTATATTACATAATTAAACACGAGGACTTAAATTTTTTTTAAACATTGAAAAATTTGTCCAAGTGCTTTGAATTGTCTCCATTGTAACTGAATTGACATCAAGAAAATTTTTTTTATCAAGACTTTGTATTTCATTTTATTCAATAAATCCAGTAGGTAGTAGACTTATGTAGTTTTAGAAAGACACAAATGCTAAATTTTTTTATTTTTGTTGAATTCTCATAAAATGCTAATGAAAACTTCATGAAACAATTTACAAATAATCCTCAACTTTATGAAGGTGTTTAGTATCTAGAAATCTTTGTGATTCACTAATATTCTATAACATATGTTCTGACATATGTAGATTCAGTTTACATAGTTTTGTGGAATGATTCATCCAAATAAGTTGGTGGCTGCCTATATTTTATATTGTTGTTCTATTATATTTGTAACTGTAATTGTTTCCAAATCATGTGAAATAAATTTATTAATATGTTACTGAATTATAAAGATAATAATTGAATTTATAGAAATATTACAAAATATTTTTGTATAATCAGGTTTATACATTTGCTCAAAAAGAATTGGCTGATTTTCCTCCAGAAGAAAATTCTCATGATAGTACTCCACCTAGAAAGAAAAAGAAGAAGCATCGTCTTTGGTCAATGCATTGCCGTAAAATTCAACTTAAAAAAGATACTTCATCAAATCATGTATATAATTATACCCCATGTGATCATCCTGGACAACCATGTGATCAGACATGTCCTTGTGTTATGGCACAGAACTTTTGTGAGAAATTTTGCCACTGTAGTTCAGACTGTAAGATATTTTTAATATTGATATATTTGATTTAACAAAATAAAAAAAACTAATAAATATATTTAATTTTAGGTCAACAGAGATTTCCAGGCTGTCGTTGTAAAGCACAATGTAACACAAAACAGTGTCCATGTTATTTAGCAGTCCGTGAATGTGATCCAGATTTATGTCAGACTTGTGGCTCAGGTATTATTATTTTTTGTCATTAATAGTAGTAATTATTTATAATTTATTATTATATTGACACTTTCTGGAATTTCAGTTTCTTGGAAATTGAATCCTAGAATTGTAATTTCTATTATCATTGCATTAATATTCATAAATTTATTGTAAATCATGATATTTCATTATTTTTTTTAGCTATCTACTTGAAATTTTCAGGATATGCTTTCTCCAATCATATAAACAGATTCAATTTTTAGCAAATATGATCCACCAAAAGAATTTAATTCTCTAATTTCATACATTGTTTATTTTATAAAATCGATAATTTTCATATAACATTCCACAATAAACATTAACTATTTATTAAAAAGAACAACCAAAATGGTTTATGAAGATTTAATGCTGATCTAGTCTATTATTTTTATTATTTATTAATTATTTGAAGTATTATGTTTAATTTAAGGGTTTAACTTACATTTCACATTCTCCATCTTGAAAGTTTGAAAGATTACAGAACAAAAATTCCATCTTCCTGATGAACTTGCTTGTCACATGACATCAAATCCATTCCAAATTAATATCATTGATCTGATTCAAGAATTGATGAATGATTTCTTATTGATGATTTATAATCAATAAATAACTATTGTTAATTGTAAAAATGATGCCATGATTTATTTTATCTATACGCTAGAAATGGAAGTTATTGCATGACTGTATATAAATGAGCCAAGCACAAGACTTATAAAAGTCACTACTGTAAAAAAGATGTTTGCTATGAGGCCAGTGAGGTGTAGCTTGATTGTCGACTGAATTACTGACTTTCAATTATTTTTTTGTGATATCAACAACTGATTGCTTTTCTGTATCCTTTTCTATAAGAGATATTAGATTAAATTATTCTTTAAGGTTAATTATTATTTTAAATTAATAAATTTATTGTTGTTTTGATTCTTTTGATTGATTATTAAACAAGTTTTATCACTAACTTGTTTTGTATTTTATTATTGTTTAAATAAAGCTCTTGTTAACTTTTGTAAGTGTTTGGCTTCAATAAATTATTTTTTATTATTTAACTTTATTTGTTTTTGAATTTATTCAATTTCTTAGTTATTAGTTCACTAAAATATTTTTGCTATTTAGTTCTAACACTTGTTCTTTACTTTAACTACTGTGAAGTTCTGGTCATGTGTTTGTGCTAGATTTAGCTTTGCTGTTACTTTATTTTTGGAAGTTATTTTCCAGAAATATAAAAGACCTAGCCAGGCCAGATTCTGGAATTTTGCAGAGCCATGATAGTGTTTGATCTTATAGATTTATTGATAGTTTTGAATATTTGACTTTGCAGGTTTGCATTTAAACTTCCTAACAAGTTTTATTCCAATGCTATCTTTGGACATGACCTTTACAGTCTAAAATGAACTGATGAAGTAAATCATCTTTTTACTATTTTCAAATAATCATCAACAGTTTTTACAGTTTCTAATTTAATAATATAGATAGTGGATAAATTTAATATTAAGTAACATACTAAGCAGATAAATTTGCATTTATTCACTTATAGTTTTTGTCATTTTATTTTTATTATAATATTTTCATTGTTTTTTATAATATTTTTATTATAATATTTTCATTGTTATTATGTACAGGTATTTCTAAAGCTCATCCATGTAAAACTGAAAGGGGAATCCATTTCTAAAATGCATGTTTTTGTATGGATATATAACTGCTAAATAAATAAAATATTTTTAATAAGTTGGTCTTCATCTAGTCTTTCCAGTTACATCCTATATTAAATTTTTGATTTCATTATTTCATTACAGACAATATACAAGTTAATTATCATATAATTTTATTTTAAAAATATTGTACTAAATTATATTTTGTTTTTCCAGATCAATTTGATGTTCAAAATATTTCTTGCAAAAATGTTAGTGTACAAAGAGGATTAAGAAAGGTTTGTGCTTTATGGTAAATCTATTAAGTAATATTTAATGCATTATTAATTCATTATCAATTTTATTTTTTTTATAGCATTTACTTTTAGCACCTTCAGATGTTGCAGGTTGGGGAATTTTTCTAAAAGATACTGCTCAGAAAAATGAATTTATTTCTGAATATTGTGGTGAAGTAAATATTTTGTTCATTTTATATTGAATATATTAATTATTTCTGACACACCAAATTTATAGATACCTGCATAGGTTAAATTCTATTGTAGTCAATTCTGCAATAACTAAATTTTCAAAATAATGGATTTTTTGTTCCATAAGACCTAAACAATAATTTTAAATAGATAGCATTTAAAAAATTTAATGACAAATTCAGTATAATAAATATTTTAATTGATTCATAATCGAATTTTTTCTATTGCATACTGTGTAAAATAAAATATGTTTGGATTTGGTCCTAGAAACATAACACACAAATTGTTATATATAATTTGATGATGATGATGATAACAGATACTCTTTGCTATTGTGCATCCAATCATTTCAGTTAAGAATATTAAAATTGCCTATTTCTATATCATGTATATTCAGTATTGTATGCCAAGATATGAATTTTATAATTTATTAAAATTTGTATCTTGTAATGTAGCATGAGTAGTATTTTTAATCGTTTAAAAATTATTTGATCATGACATTTCAAAAAGTTGATAAATTAAGCATATCACATAGAAATAAAAATTAAAAATTTTAGAAAGAACAGATTCTGAAAAGAAAAAATAATGTTTCAAAGACTTGTGTAAACAATCAAGCAGCTGTTTGTCTGAATGCAAAATAGCTGTCATTTTTCAGCTGATTATTTCTTACCAATTAATCATAGGCATTATACATTATTAATCTGCTATTAGCTGAAGTGTTGTCTCTAAATAAAACAGGAAGAATAAGCTGTAAATCATAAACATAGGAATGAATTGTTTTTTATTTACACTTTTAGTTTATTTATTTTTGTCAAGTAACAAGAAAAGTTTTAATAATAAGTAGATGTCAGAAAAACGATTTTTTGCTTTGATGGCTCTAATTTCATTTAAATTGTATTTATTAGCTTACTAATTATATGGTAAATATTTTAGAAAAATTTGTGAGATAGGTGTGTGTTATGTTTGGAAACATTGGTAGTGTGAAAAAACTAGTAATTATAATGATTAATTAACATATGTATATGGCAATAGATGCTAAAAAATACATAAAAGTAATTAAAATGCATTTTTAAATTATTGAACAAAAAATTATACTCAAAAGTGCAAAGATTTTATGTTTTAAGAAAATTTAACAATAAATGCTGTATTTTGTGCATCCAATAAATAATCAAATTTCAATATAACAGAATAGTTTGAAGATTCTTAAAAGTTTATTATAATATTTGATCTGTATTAGAAAATTCCTTTGAGAATTCTGATTTAGCTTTTTTTTTGGTAAAAAATAATAATATATTCTATGATTGATTTTATCGGCTGTATTATCATTTATTTACAAATCATTTAGATCAATTATGATAGAATATATATACTATCATATATTATATAGGGGTTCTTGAATTACAACAGAGTTCATTCAAAAATTTTAGTTGTAGTTTGACTTCATCATAACTCTGAACATGATTTTTCATTGGTGCAATTTTATAAATGGAGGTTACATTCCCCAACAACCATAACTATAACATCAGAATATTCAAAAGTAGTAATGTAAAATAATATTGAATAAAAGTTATTTATTCTTTAAAATGAGGAAAATGTATATCTCATGTCTATTAGCACTTTATGTAATAGACACTTATTAGCACTTTATATAAGCACATAACACATAAAATATGTGTTATGTAACACATTTTATGTGTTACTTATGTTACTTGTTACATATAACATAAGTAACATATGTTATATGTTACTTTAAGTAGCACCAGCATAGCTGCTTCCAGCCATAAAAATAGCTGGAAGCAGCTATTTTTATGGCCCATCACAGTGTGGCCAATACCCATGATGGGAGTCAACTGGAAGACTGAAGAATGGATTAAACAGGTTGGCTGAATTCCTCTTGAAAAATTGGAGATATGAGATCCAGAATTTAACCTGGAACCTCTAAGTTGGTAAGTGAATGCCATCCAGCTGTACTTTATATAGATAAAAATAAAGAAAATACCATGTAAAAAAATGGAATGCATAAGTTATTTTTATTTGTCCAATTTTTTAGCTCTGCTGGATGGCTGCATAGTAAAACAGTCATTTATTGTCTGGACCCGGTTCAATTCCGAGTCCACCCTGATTTTTAGGAGTTATCTAAGTCCAGCAGACCAATTCAATTTCTGAGTGTTGAAGAATGAAATTCCACCATGGGTGTTGTTGGGGGTTGCAAAAGTGGCTGTTGCCAAAAGTATCTTGTATAATTCAATAGGTTAATTCAAATTAGCTTAACCAAGTTTCTAATAAAAAATAAATAATTATTTTTTAATGCTACTTCATAATCATTGATTGATTACTACAAAATGTAATCTACTCTAGTCTGAATTATAAACTGTCTACATCTGTAGTAGAGCTAGCAGGATTTTACCATAGATGAATTGATGCCTGAGCCAGAGCCATCAAAAATTTTCAGAGGCATGGAATCCAAATTCATCCTTAATTTTGAATAAGAGATTTAATATATTATATATGATTCATTGCAGACATTTCAGGAAATATTTTTGAATTGAAATGAAATCATCTAACTGTAATAAAAAAAGCACTTAAGTCCAGTATGGCCAACATTTTTTCTTTTGTATTATGACTTCTTTCCTTATTGGATACAGAGTAGCTGGTCATCTCACCAGAGACTGTTCATACCCATGTTAAAAATAGAAAATCTGGCAAAGCATAAGGTTTAATGAATCATCCCTGGACATCTAAAAATTCTGGACCCAGAATTAAATACAAATACTTCATGGTGGAAACACAGCACATTTCCATCCTGATATCTACTAGACCATCTGGTCAATTAGCTGCCATTATTGCAATATCATTGATAGTGGCTATCATAAGTATAGATCATCATAACTTGAATTCTGATAAGTTGAGAATCCTTTGTACTTGAAATCAGTACTGATTTGAAAATTTATAGGTGCAATTATCATATGCTGGGCCTTTTTTTGTTTGTGGTACTTCTGTGTTTATAAATATATACTGAGTTATCTTGGAGACAGATACTATTTCATAAATGGCATTTGCATCTACTTAGTTAAGCTTGAAAATATGTTTTCGGATAAAAATTATTTTAATTCAATTGTTCAAAAAATGCTCTGATCAGCTTTCCTGTTCATTATAGTAATTTCACATCTCCTTTATTGATATCTAATATCTTGCCTATCTTCAGAAATAAAGATCAATAATAGAAAGAAGATCAATGATTGAACAGTAGTTGAAATATTTTTAATAACCATTTAACTGAAATCTGCTATTGACTTATTTTCTGGAAGAAATTAAGGCTTTAGCTTTCCATATTGATGTGTGTCCATTTCTGTGTTTTCCACTGATAACTTTTGAACTAATTAGATATATTTTTGTGAAACTTAATAGTAATGCTCTACCATTAAAGTTAACTTCAATGTTGCATAATTTGTATCCCTCTAAAAGTTTAAGAGTATAAAAATTGCAGATGTTCAAATTTCCTAGATACTCTCTTAATGTATATTTAGTATTGATTTGATTTTTGTGAAAATTGACAAAATAGTCAACTTTTTGAAGATATTCATAATGACACATTATTTAACTCTTTTACCTTTAACACTTTAAAAATAGCAGATGTTCAAATTTTAAAGATTTCTCCTTAATAACTTTTGAAATATTTGATTGAATTTTATGAAATTTAGAAGGATGACCAGAACATAGTTAAACTTGAAGTATGATTGATTAATGCGCCTTTTTAAAAATGGTGATTCTCAGTCTATGGTTTCCTGTAATAACTATGGAATTTATTTAATAGATTTTTATGGCATTAAACATATAGACTTTGCCAAAGATGATTTTGATCATTTATATTTTAATCTCTTATCTTCAATCATTCCAAAATAATAAAGAAATTTGGAAAGTAGGAATTAATTTCTTCAAGAACTGCTTGTATATTGATGGTTAAATAAAAAAAGGCATATTTTATTTGAATCTCAATAGTTAGCCTATAAATTTCTACAATAGTTTTCATATAATATTGATGGCTTTGCTGGCTTAAATTAGCTTGATCTAAAAAACTCAAGTTTATTCAAAAGTAAACAGATGATCTGAACTCAAAGTTTTATCCTTGAAAAGCTTTTTAACACTTTCACAATCATAGGAAATCAGTTTTTGCACACTGCCATATGCCAGCATTTTTTGTCATCTTTGTTGCTTCACAAAAACCAATGCGGTTATTTTTGTGATAGAAGAAAATTTTTTTTTGAAAATCAAGAATTGACACATAAATGAAAATGAAATATAAATGAAATAGAAATGTCATATTTTATATTATAAACTTTTAAATTAATAATAAAAAGAGGTAACCAACAATTATGTAATATGATTACCATAAAATATGAAAAACTCTATAATATTAAAAAATTAAATATTTTATTGTAATTACAATTAGTTTTTACTTTGAATATACTCAATTCTACATGATAAACAAATTGATATTTGTGAAGTGCAGATTAAATGAAAATAAACTATAAAAAACCAAACTTAGGATATTAAAGCATGAAACCTGGTTTATGATATAGCAAAGATATTAGTGCCAAATATCAGATAGACAGATATTAAACTTGATTACAACAAATTTCGTATTGATCTATCTAATATCTGATGATTTTAAAACTAATTGATTGAACTGTATTGATTGAGTTTCCCAATCACTTGGGAAACTCAATCAATACAGTTTTAAAATTATCATGACATAAACTGTAACCAGTTTGTATAATCGAAAATAGTTGTATGTAATATGGATGTGACATTCAAAGACTTAAATTGCTTAACATTATTTACTAAACAATGGACAAGCTATTTCATGACTCACAAGTGCAGAAACAAAGAAAGATTGTGCAAAAATAGAGTATGAAGAGTAGATTCCTACCCTTTATACTCCATTTAATGATTTTTGAAATCATACATTAATGAAAAACTGTTGCAGTGATGATAACAGTCAAGGAACAATCAGATCTGAAAAATCTGCATAAGATCAAAACTAGTTGGTGGATAGAGACCATCCAATTTGTGATTTTTGCAGCTGTGCACTTACAATGAAGCATGTTTTAGTTGAGTGCTCTTATTTTACTCTCAGACATCTAATTAAAGAATATTTTAATCATTATGCTCTTAGATATTTTTGAAAATTAATTTTTCTATTTTGCATTTTTCATATGACATTTTGTTCTCCTTTTATCTTATTTTTACATGAATTATGACTTTTATACCAATTTTTGTGTGTTTTGAAGCTTTTCTTGTCTGTTGTTTTGTTTGATCCTATCAACTGGATCAAACAAAACAACAGACAAGAAAAGCTTCATTTTATATAATAAAATAGCAACACTCAAAAAGATCATTTGTTATTTTCTATTTGCTTTTATAAATACTTTTTATATAATGTTTTTGTTTTGTGAATATTGTATTTGACAGAATGTTTGACTGTTGTGACAAACAAAAACATGGCTATAATTATGTTTGCTAGTGATGTAGTTCAAAATTTCTCAAGTTTTTCTATAGTAATAGCTCATGAGCTTGAGTTTTTGAAAGTATTTGTTTCAGCAACTCTAATGATGTGCCCATAGATAAATCAATAATGGTGTGTGTAGTATGGGTATAACATATCCAAAATATAAAAATATTATTTTTATAATTTTATGGGCATAACAGAAAGGACTATTTGAAAGATGTTTTATTCTATAACATTAAATGATATGACAATTAGACTCTTTGGAAGAGGTAGGTTAAAAAAAGTATGAAATTAGAATTATTGATGAAAAATAATAATTCTATCATAATTACAAATATTTTTGTTCTTAAATGAAAATGATACATACATATACACAAAAATATCAGAATTTTATGTTGTAGAAATTATTTATTAATATTTAATTTATATTTATTAATCTTTAGATTATTTCTCAAGATGAAGCCGATCGTCGAGGGAAAGTGTATGATAAGTATATGTGTAGTTTCCTATTTAATCTTAATAATGGTAAGTATTTTTTATCCATATGAAAATGTTTTGATATTTATATTTTTTTTTATTACAATTGTTTGAAATATTTTTATAGATTTTGTGGTTGATGCTACACGTAAAGGAAATAAAATTAGATTTGCTAATCATTCCATCAATCCAAATTGTTATGCAAAAGTCATGATGGTAAATGGAGATCATCGAATTGGAATTTTTGCAAAGCGTGCAATTCAGTCTGGAGAAGAATTATTCTTTGATTATAGGTAATATTTTTATAATTTTATAGCTTAAGTAAAATAATAAAAGCAATAGAAATAAGAATTTAATAAATTTCTTTTAGATATGGACCTACAGAACAATTGAAGTTTGTTGGTATTGAAAGAGAATTAGAATTTCCATAATTAAGCCGAACAGTATTTACAAAACTTGTATACATTTTTACAATTTTATTTTATAAAAATGATTCCAAATAATCACATAGTGTATAAATTATGCAATATTGAAAGAAAATAAATTTTACATTTAATTTTAATAAAGTTTATTTTAGTATTATTTTTCATACTTTTAAATTATCAATAATTTACACTGTACTTACAAGTCTGTATTAGTCTTATATTTATAAGCATTTTTCTAGCCATGTTTATGTATATTTTATTATCTTTTAATACAGATATTATTTGCAGAGACTGGTTAAAATTATGTAGATACAACTGTAATTATTAGTTATTTAAATTTATTCAAAATGTATTGTTTTTTAATCTGCGATGTACAAATTCATAGTTCCAATGTTCATGCTGTCTTTTTTAGATTTTAAAAAGTTTTTAATCCTATCTTGGAAAAGATTATTACATTACAATTTTCCTTCTCTTCTAATTATATTTGAAAAAAATTAATTTATTATTGAAGGATATTCCTATGCCTTAATGCTCAATGCTAACATAAATAGCCATTAAAGGTATATAATTATAGGTTCATATAGCCATTAAAAGGTTTATAATTATATATACATATGAATTGCATTGATCAATCTTTACAGAGATATGTTGCTTTTCATTACTTGTGTTCATGATATTGATCTCTTTATCACTGATGATATAATTTTGAAGCATGCTAATGAACATTGAGGTTTTTTAAGCATTTGATATTTGACTAAGCACATAGTTTTGTTTTTCTTCAATTGAATTACATGTCACTGAAAGTACCTTCTGATCAAAATCAGCAAGAAGTTTTTGACAAATCAATGTTTAATATCTTAACAATAGCTCTGTGCAACACATAAATCTATTATACCACCCTTTTGCTATTTTGAAATTTCTTTAATTTATTCTAAGAGATTGATTTGGAAATTTCTTCTACCTTCAGCTGCATCGCTTAACGTGTGATAGACTATTCTTTTTAAGTATCTCAATAACAAAATATAATAGAGCTTCATCTACTTTTGAGTATCTTCCTTTCTTAGATCCCATGCAATATGCAGTTGTTGCTTAGCCAAAAAATATGGAATTGCATTCATTCCTCTAACAATGAATATTTATTTCACTATTATTTACATCAATCATTATTCTTCACCAACTCTTGAACAAGGAACCATCTGTATTTATCCAACAAGAGATAGAATTTTAGCGTTTTCTTTCTTACACAGAAACAAGTAATTTCACTACAAAAGACAAGTGTAATTGTTGTTTTGGAGATGAGTCTGATGTCCTTTTCTCTTCCAGATATTGTGAGGGATAAGAACATGGGTTGTGTGTGGTGTGTCTTTCCTCACCTCCAAATGTCAGTTTTTTTTTAATTGTTGTTATCTTTTTATTTTTTTTTTATTAAAGGGGAGAATGGAGAAACAAATGTGGGAAAGAGAGGGAGAGAGATATCACAAGGCAACACATGATAACATAATATGAAGCCCAGCCTGTAGACTCTTGTCTCCAATTGAATTAAATCAAGACAAGTATAAACACAGGTGTTAGATGACAATCAATATTACGATCAAGATCTTATGTCACTCTTTACGTGGGTGAAAAGTCAAATCGTGAGAGGTAGTATAAAAACTGTAGTGGGAGACTTTGTTTTTGGTTGGATAGAAACTATTGGAATCAGTACCAATGTCGAAAAGGGAAGTCATAGTGAAAATCCAAAACAAAAAAGGAGATCGAAACTCGACTCTATAGATTGCGGTTACAAGAAACTAACAAAGAACTATTTACATGTTGTATAGTTCAACTCTGAAAGCAAGTGAAGAATTATTTACTCACTCAAATAATTCTTCTCCGAAAGAATAGTGACCTCTCGCTCAACTCTGCCCAGGGCCAGTATCTGTCATTATTCGTCATAAAATGGTGACCAACACATCATTTATCGTTTATTAACAAACTTGCCTTCTGAAAGAATAAGCTCCAACATCGACTTTTGGCTGTCAATTAGAACTCTGTCAAAAAATTTGGATTCTTATCATCAGGTACTTTCCCTTTCATTATTGTCAGGCACAAGCTTGTAAGGGACTCTCTTATCAATTCTTATGTATTAATAAATGGAAGCTTAATGTTGTTAAGACTGTAGTCTCTGAGTTATTGGAGTGTCGCCTCATTACCCGTCCTTACCCGCAATGCCCATACAACTGCGGTAAGACCTTA